>JAECUM010001212.1:0-159216 GCA_016617855.1 Megalonaias nervosa
AAATACATCAAATTTTGTCTGGACCAGAAGGTATTTAAAGTTTCGACTTTTCTGTTCTGCCTTGATTTGGCTGCCAGAGCCCTTACTGGGGTGATAGTGGTAATAACAGCCCACTTGAGGGCTTCATGGGTCCCCATTCTCCATGATTTTGATGACTGGCTGATGCACAATGCCCTCTGAGATGCCCCTTTTGGTTGATGGTGACTCATCTGGTCTTATACTAAAAAAAGAGTGTACATTGGGATGATTTCCTCCCCAGTCAGGTTACTTTTCATTCCACCAGACAAGATTGTCCACATCTGTTCTGTCACTTTTAGAGGGTCTTTTAGCCATTAGTTCATTGTCAGCTTGCCTTTACCTCTGCCCCCAGGGAATTCTGAATACAGCTGCATGCAGAGTTATTGCCACTTAGGAGATTTCATTTGCTTCTCCAGTTCCTGCTCATAGCAAGCTGGAGACTGCACAAGGTCCTGCTGTAAGCTTGGGTACCTGTCGCATGCAGTTTTCTTCACCTGAGTTGGTGGATCAGGACTGGTTTCTAACTGAAGTCCTGTTTCACTCTTATAGAACCATACCCTTTCCTGTAGACAAACACATCTGATTCAGGAAGGGGTGTTCACTTGGAGCGAGAGAGACTAGTTCTTCAGGGACTGTGGTCTCCGGAAGAATCAACTAGTCATATCAACCAGCTAAAAATGTGTTCATTGTTTCTATCCCTATAAAGATGTGTGTGTGTGTGTCTGTTGGATATTTAAATTAGCTTTAATAATTTTTCAGTCATATTGCTACAATGTCTTCAGTGTTGCAGTTTATAGTGATGTCTAGCACTGGGGCATCATGCTGCAGACATGTAGCATGATGTCCCACCCAGTCACATTATCCTGACACCAGGCCAACCAGTTCTAACACTAACCTCTTAATGCTGAGTGCCTAGCGAGGCAGCTGCTAGTACCATTTTTATAAGTCTTTGGTATGACTCGGCCAGGGTTCTAACCCTAACCTCCCACATCAGAGGCAGATGCTCTAACCACTAGGTCACTGGAGTGGTCGCCCTATAAAGGTATGTGAGCTGTAACATCATGAGACTAAAGAACCAGCACCCTTTTTATGTCTCCCTAGTGCCAGATTAGAGGATCTGGATGGCAAACACTTTGTCTAAAGTGGGATCATCTGTATTAGAGGTGCTTAGTATTACTGGTTTACCATGGTATTTTTTTCTGTGGTATGTACCATGGTGTTTATTTCAATAGTTTCCATCAGATAGGAATGTATGGAAATTCCCGATTAATCTTGTTACAGATTAAATGATCTTAACAACGTTTTCATTTATCATGACAAATTAATTGAAAAATTGTCTTTATTTACAAAACAGTCATATTTGTCACAAATTGTTTGTGAATAATACAGTTATGATTTTTTTTGTGATCCTTCAGCCACATGTTTGACAAATGTCACGTATGCCGACATTATGGCCAAATGGGATGTTGTGAAAAATATTTGGGCCAATTCCAACTTTTGGAAAGTTCTGGATTTTTTAGTTTTAAAAAATAAAATAACTGTAATTTTTAGTTATTTACTAACATATGCTTTTGTGTTAAGTAGATGTATTCCTTAGATTTTTAGAACAATAGTTGTTTTCTGTTTGAATTTTGCTTTATTTTGTCTAGTCCACTAAATATTTATCAATTATTGAATGTGTTTCATGTTTACTGGGTTTTTCTGATAAAAGTTTTGCTCAGGTGTTGGCATCCCACTCAAAGTATCCCTGCCTATTATATCAATACTCTATATAGTGAATTGTAGGTTCCAGTGTCAGTACTTCCTGTGTTTTCAAAAAGTTCTAAAATGTCTGCACAATATCTTTGTAAGTTTGATCATTCCACTTTAGCTAGTCTTTAGATTACAGCTTGTGCAGCAATGAACATAAACATTATGTGGTTAATGGTTAGTACTTTGTTTTAGATAAAATTGGTATGATACCAATTTTATCTACAATAAGGTACTATTTAATGGGGGGGGGGTCGGGGTCTGTAATCTTCTGTTGAGCAGAGATATTTAGTTTCTTTACCTCAAGATAATTATTTTTTTAAAAAACAATATAATGGATATAATATATGGTGTTATTTTGCAAGGTATTTTTTTCAGGCTATTGAGAGACTTTTAGCAAAGTATCGGATCCCTAATTCTGGTGTACTGTGGTATGTATCGTGGTATGTTTACAAATACTGCAGTACAAATTTTTGTAGTACCCATATCTGTTCTGTATTATATCTTCCCACCTTTTAAAAATATTCCTCAGGTTCTTCACCAGGGCCCCTGCTGTCGCAGCACAGAGGGTCTATCACTGCAATCCACAGAATCTGAGAACTCCGTTTTCAAGCAAGGTTTCCATCTGCATCGCCCATGTCAAGAGGCAGTTTGCTTCAAAAGGTTATGATGCCAAGTGGAGAATTTTCTGTAATTGGTGCAGTGGGAAACTTGTTAATCCTAGCTGCACTTGCAGATTTTCTTCACTTTCTTTTTGAGGAAAGAGAACGTCCCATCTCCCATTAATGGCTATAGGGCAGCCCCATCTTATACTCAATAGTTTTCTAGGGGTTCCACCATAGGGTCAGATCATAACCCCTTTACTCTTCTTAGATAGCTTCTGAGTCCATTTTCTTGCTCATTACTAGTGTTCTTTGGCCAGTATCTTAACTCCTGTAAAAACTATTGAGTGAAACTTCCTTTGAGAATCTTCCCTTTAAAACAGTCTTCTATTCATTAGGAAAAAGTGAAATTCATGTCTTGTCGGTGGGAAAGGGTTGCTTACGGTTCAGTGGTAGCTAAGATTTTTTTTTTCTTCTGTGACAGTCTGGATTTCTTTCTTCCTATTGAGATTCCTTGCATCAGTCATGCAGGTGGTGGAGATGATCCAGATAGGCTCCTTGCCTAGTTAGGGCCATATGGGGATTGGGGGGGGGGGCTTCCATATGGAGAAGGAAGAGTTGGAATTGTTTCTTATGCAATACATGTACTTACCTGCTACTATTTAGTACCCTTTTTTTTTCTTAAAAAATGGTACTAACAGCTGCCTTGCTTGGCACTCAGCATTAAGAGGTTAGTGTTAGGACTGGTTGGCCTGGTGTCAGGATAATGTGACAGGGTGGGACATCATGCCACGTGTCTGTGGCGTGATGCCCCAGTGCTAGACATCACTATAAACTGTCACTCTGAAAGATTGTTAAAGCTACTTTAAAATTATAAATCACACACCCCTTTTTTTCTCCCACCCCACCCTTATGTCCAATGGTCTCCATCCAAGTTGAAACAGGATGATATTCCTTATGATGGATATGACTATGGCATGAATCTGGGATCAATATTTGATTCTTTTCTGACCCTCCAGTTACTAATTAGCAGAGAGAATATTAAGCCTGCACTCGTGACAGTGTCCAGATAAGGGTGGCAATGCAGTAACAGCAAGTAAGTATTACATGATTGAAATCAGTTTACCCACTAAACTGTACATCAAGTTCTTCACCCCAGAAATTGGGTCCCTTTTGTCATTAACTCATCCTCAGAAATATGTTACACTAACAGACTTTAATGACTTTACATTGCAACTCGAAAAATAGTACAGACATGAAATGTTACGATTGTCATAAATGTTGTAAGGAGAAAACTAAGTGCCATTTTCAAGTTTTATAACATTTAGCAACTTTGTCAATTTCAGAATTGATATTGATGAGGATAGATTTGCAATAATGAAAAACAGTAGGCAGATATTTTGTTATTTCCATGACAGAAGTATGTGACTGTGGTGGGGTGGGGTTGGGCACACAGGAGTCAAGTTTTGGGGAATGTTCGACACAAAATCACAGGAAACCTTTGATCCCGTGCACAAGGAGCAAAACTCTTACTGTAATGCTTTTTTAAAAGGCACTTGGGCTTCTCCATCAGTTGTCTTTTCAAACTGGAAGTTTTTGATAACCAAGCTTCATGTTTTACTTCTCTATATGGTTGACATGTGCAAGAAATATCCTTTCTCTCGTGGGGGGTGGGGGGTGACACATGCCTGTTAAGATAAGAGATTGGTGATTCTATTTATGATGGTAGAATTTTCCCAAAGAAAATCAAAAGAAACAAAGGACAGGTTTTAATAATGCATAGAAGATTTTATATACTTAGGTGGAAATTAATGGCTCAGAAGGTAAATTTTCCATGTTACTAAATTTTGGCATAGATCTCCTTAGGAAGCAACCTTTTCAGTTAGGTCTACTTAGTTACCAGTGGGTGATATTCAAAGGGGGTGTTAATTTCCTAAGGCACTATTGCAATCTATTATTTTTATTTTTATTGCAGTAGCAGTAGTAGTTGGTTTAGGTTTTCATTTGATTATTGTTGATCTTTTTTTCTCATTTTTCTTTTGTTCAGAACATGTGACAAGGAAACATTTGTGAATGAAAAATAGTTTCATCAGTAAATTGTAAATAAAGTAGGTGCTGCTCTATCCATTTCTCTTTTCTGTCTATCCCAGTAAGAATCAAAGTTTGTTTAATGTTTATCTACTGATTTTATCTGGTTTGACAACATGTAAAAAAAAGTGTTGGATTATTCTTTCATTTTTATTTGAAATATTTCTCTAACAATAACCAGCTGGTTTTAAACTGGAATGTATTACATGATAATTGGTGATATTTTTTTTATCCATTTGCTGCATTCATATGTATCACTGTTTATCAGAATTGTAGATAAAAACATACACACCTCAGGCAGTCCGCTGTTACTACAATCTTCATAATTGCTACAGATGAACTTAAAACCATATTATGTAATTGAAATTTTGAATCAGTATCACTTGGATAATTTCATTGTTTATTTATATTCAAAGACTAATGAGATTTGACATGAAGTCATGTTATAACTCAGGGAAATAAAGAATACTATGTAAATATATGTATTTGTTTTATATTTCATTGTTATTACATTTTTCCTCTAATGGTCATAGATCAAAAGAGCTTACAGTATGGTCTTTCATCATCCATCCATTCGCATATGTGTTATCACTACTTCTGAACTACTTAGAGGATTGCCTCGAAACAGTACACATACACATTCGTCCCATGGTCAAGTTGGTCCTAGATGAAAATGATGCTGTTTGGACAGCCAGTATGGCCACCACAGCTGCTTTCTTTAAAATCTTGTTATTGCTACACATCCTGAATAGATGGTCATATCATCATGGAATTTACACTAGAAGACGAATGATGTCTAGTTGGTCCTAAATGAAAATGGTGACAATCTGATATCTAATATGACCACATTGGCAACAATCATCAAAATCTCCTTTGTACTACTTTTTCTGAATCAAAGTCATTGTTTTGGTGTTTCATGATTCTCAGTGTCTAATATGGCCACTACAGCAGCCATAATGAAAATCATATCACTATTCCTCCAGAATGGATAGTGATATCAAAATGGGGTTTTCGCTGAAAGTCTGATGTCTTAAATGAACATAGTGCCAAACTGATATCCAATGTGGCAACCATGATGGCAGTGATCTTAAAACCTCTTGTTATTACTTATTCTGAACAAAAGTCATATTGACATCGAGTTTTCACCAAATAAGTTTTTATGATGTCTACTTGATCATAAATGAAAATGGTGCCACTTGTAAATCCAATATAGCTGTTGCTGCCATCTTGAAAATCTTATCATTACTTGTCCTGAATGGACGGTCATATCGACACAAGGTTTTCACATAACATACTTTTTATTATCCTGGATGTAAATGAAAATTGTGTCAATCTGACCTCCCATCTGCAAAATCTTATCACTATTTCAACTATGTTGCTGGTGACATCGACATTGTGCTTTCACCAGAAGACTTCTTATATTGTCTGGATGGTCCTAATGGTGTACATCTGATGTCCAGTATTAATATGGGGTTTAACCAAAAGACTTCATATAATGTCTTGTTGGTCCTAAATTAAAATGGTGCTGATCTGACATTGATTATGGTCACCATGGTAACCATCTTGAAAATCGTGTTATTGCTACTCTTAAATGAAAAGTAATTTTTTTCATTAGAAGTCTTCTTACCGGCATGTCTAATTGGTCCTAAATGAAAATGTTGTAAATTGACCCTCAGTATCTTTAAAATATTGTTATCTCTACTCCTTTCAAATGGATAGCTATATTAATATGGGATTTTCATCAATAGACTTCTTATGATACCTAGTTGGTCCAAACTGAAAATGGTTCCAGTTATACATTTCTAATCTGGAGCAAAAAGTCATATTAAAATGGTGTTTTCACCAGAAGAATTTATGTTGTCTTTTTGGTCCCAAATGAAAACTGTGCCTCTTGCACATCCAGTATGGCTGCCAGTGTTGCCATCCTTATAACCATATTATTGTTACTCTTCCTGATTTGATATCATATCAACATTGGGTTTTCACAAAAAACTTCTTATAATGGTTTTCCTAAATGAAAATCGTGCTACTTGGACCTCCAATATCATGAAAATATTTTTATTACCACTCCTGAATGAATGGTCATGTCAGCATGGGGTTTTCACTGAAAGGCTGATGTTCAGTTGGTTGTAAATGAAGATGGTTCTAATCTGACCTCCAATATGGCTGGTTGTAAATGTATATCTGGAATTACTGCCATGACTGCTCTCTTGGAAATCTTACTGTTGATACGCCTTGAATGGATGGTCATATCAACATGGCTTTTGACCTTTATGATAAGCAACGTGGAACGAATTGCCCACTGCACTTAGACACAAAGACACAGTGATCTCATTCAAGAGCGCTCTTAAAACTCGCCTATTTCAACTGCAAGAACAGACTTAAAGACCTAATAATGTATCCTTGCCTTAAATATTTACAGCATATTTTCTGTTTCTACTTTCGTGGTGTTTGTTTTTAATTTTGTAATCATATCATTATATATGTTTTTTTTTAAGTGTTGTCAAATGTTCTAAAGCGCTTAGAGCTTCTAAAGATTAGGCGCTATACAAAGTCCTCATTATTATTATTATTATGATATCTGCTCTGCCCTAAAGGATCATGGTGACACTCTGACATCCAGTATGTCAACCACAGCAGCTGATTTGAAAAATCTTATTCTTGCTTAAGAATATCATACTTGATGATTTCAACACAGAGCAGTTGAAAGGAAGAACTGGTCTGGAAAGTTTTCTCTCCCAGCAGAGCATCAGTTTCATCAAGGGAGGGGGCCGCCTAGTGGTCTAAAGCACTCACCGTTTCGGATCACTGCCATCTCACCTATGTCTGTGTGGGTTCAAGTCAGGCGCAGCTAACATTGGTATGTGAGAAAGCCTGCCAGTAGCTTCTCATGGGTCAGTGGTTCTTCTCGGGGTTTTCCAGGGTTCTTCCTCCACCAGTTATACTTGCTGCCATGTATAGCCTATCTTGTGCTGACATATGGTGTTAAACCCTACAACAATAACAACAACATTATCAAGGGACTCTTGTTTCACTTTTATGATGATAACATGCCTTTTGAAAATACTTTAAGATGCTGCCATGCACTTACCATAATGCTATCAAAATTTTCAAGGGAGATCACTTTATGATCATAGCAGGAAATGTGGAGTAAACAAGACATACAGGTGATGCTTTTTTGTTTTCAGTCTTTACTACGATTGTGCATCCTGTCACATATGTACTCTTTTCTTCTTCAGATTTACAGATATCAAGTCCTCTTGTCGCTGATGCTGTCAAGTCAAACCAAAGACCAGGTGACTTCGGCAGCTATGGCCAAACTGCAAAAGCATGGCTGCAATATTGAAAACATCCTGCAGACCTCAGACAAGCAGTTAGGAGAACTTATATACCCCGTAGGATTTGGGAAGGTTTATAAGTTTTCCTTGTTTGATAATGATAGCAAAATGTTCAGCAAAAATAATAGATATCCAGTAAGATCAAGCCCCTAGGGCCAGTCTTGTCTGACCATGAACTATTCCCTACAAATGTCTGCTGTGACCTGAAATTTGAGGCAGCTGCCTGATATTAAAGTAGGCACTCTTTATCATTTCAGTTTCATAAGCATAGTGAGACATGGCTATCATTTTGTCATAGTTGCCAAAGGCACCATCTGTATTTACCATATATACTCATATATAAGCCCGTTCGCATATAAGCCGACCCCCCCCAACTTGACTAGGTAAAAATAGGAAAAATTGCATGACCCGCAGATAAGCCGACCCCCCCCCCTTCTTCAGGGCTTTATTTTTTCCTAAATTCTTCGGTTTATACGTGAGTATATACGGTACATCAAGCTAGAGAATTTGTACAAGTGGGTAGGGATACTTCACTGCATGGATGCAAGTGAAACAGCAGGTTCCATGGAAGACTTGTTCCATTTTGCTGCACAATTCACAAAGCTGTGTATAGGCCTTTACCAAAATTCCTGAACCCACCAAGTGTTCAGAAACTACACTTCCATATTTATTATCAGAAAATAGGACCTGGGTGAAAAAAGGAGAAAGTCCATCAGTTAAGATCTCAAATTTGATAAATCTTGCTTGTTTCATTTCAGTTTTCATCTTCTATTATGATGGTTGCTTTTTCATTTGATTACCTTTTTAACAACAAGGCCTTGTATGACCTATTGGAAAATAAATTATTGGATTCAAAGTTTGAGAAAGTTGAGGTTCTGGTTGAGCTTTTGATGGTCCACAAGGTGCAGTTTTGGAACATTTCAGGTCCTAGGTTCTTTGTTACAATTTAAAATTATTGTGGGCTGGGAGATTCCTCCTCCATTTTGAAAAAGGGAATTCTCTGAATGTAGAAGAATTTAGTGAAGAAATAAAGGTAGGGCTTGAAAATACAGTAAGTGGTTTTCACACATCCTGTTGATTTTCATTGTGACGTTTTAGAAATTATAGTAATCCCACAATCTTGCCTTTAGAATAGACCTAGAGATATCACATTACTTCTGCTCACCTCCAGAGTTTTGTCTGCAGCGTTTTTTACCAAAATCATTTCTTTTCCCTTCCTTTTCAAATGTAGAATGCTTTTTTATGTGCTGGGATAATAGACAAGAGAAAGAGTAATTAATTTGTGTTTTTAATTAAGTTGTAACAAATAATTTACAATGGAAAGATTGCAGAAATTAAGTTACTCTCTACTTCAGAAAAACTTTTCCCTCAGACAGACAAAAACAGTGTGAATCCAACAGCACAAACATTAGTAATGTTTTATACAGTAATTAAAAGAAAGTTCAGAACTAATCTAATACATTTATTGAAGAAAAATATCTTGTATGTGCATGTAAATTTTTGTATAAAAATGCATACATTAGTTTTAGCTCAGTAACACTCAGTCTCTGTTAATGCAGATATTTTCCTTCGTTATACTATAAAAGCGAAAACGGGTTTTAAAAGATTTTAAAAACGTTTTTAACCTGGTCCAGAGAAGTTAAGTCCATCTCTGAATCTCCATGAACATAGGCTGCTAGATCAATATTTGATGTGTTCAAGTCCTAGTTCTTACAATCAGTATAAATTACTACCAATCTTTCATGGTAGTTTTTCCTATAAAAGTGGACCTAGAATAGGCTTTCATTAGGATAGAGTCATATTTTTCAAGGGGAAATACTTTTTATAGAGTATTCCTTTGGAAAAGTTCCAGTAGGATTATTGTCCCTGGAGAGCAGAATTTCTCTGCCAGGAAAATTCAACAAGAGTTTTGCATTGCTTCAAGTTGCAAAAAAAATGGTCATATTTTTGTCTAAAAATTCAGAGTTGTCAAGTGAAATTTGTCAGCTGGTTACCAGAACAACCTTCAGAATCATAATAGGGCAACTAGAAAATATCATCAGCACTTGCTAATTACAAGCATATGCCATATTTTTTGCAAAAAAGTAATTGGCAGATGCAATTTAATTAACAGCATAAACGCATTTTGATTGTGAGACAGCCAGTTCTTACATTAAGTTATCTTGTGACTAGTCTGACTTGCAGCCTTCATGCAACCAGTCAAATACATGTCATTGACTTGTCTGACTTGCAGCCTTCAAGTGACAAGTCAAATACATGTGACTTGTCTGACTTGCAGCCTTCAAGTAACCAGTCTAATACATGTGACTTGTCTGACTTGCAGCCTTCAAGTGACCAGTCTAATATATGTGATTAGTCTGATTTTCAGCCTTCAAGTGACCAGTCTAATATTTGTGACTCAGGGGTCATGCTACAAGGTGAAGTGGGCAACTAAGTCGCCTAAAAAATGTAAACTTCACCTTCTTCTGATAGGAAAGCAAAAATTTTTTTAGAGGAACATTGAATGACCGTCCTTTTTGAGATGTTCTCTCACCATGGCCAAGTTAGCTCCAGTGTTATGTTCTATATAGCTCAAGGTGAAAAATAGACTTCAAGCCATCAGATAGTTGGTGTTGATATCAATTACTCTATCAAACATACACGAGCACATTCAGAGGCATGTGTTTTGATAGCTGATTGACCATTAGCCATATCCTGAGTAAGTTAGCAGCTATTGCTGCCCAATTTCCGCAAGTTATCCTTTGATGATAAAAACCTACAAACTTGTGTTTTGAAACTTAAACTTATGTAAATAGCAATTTGAGTTTTAAGAATAGAATCAGTAACATGAATATTAACTGCTGCGTGTACATTATTTTCTTGATAAAAATCAGTTTGGAACTGTAAGTGAACCTGTCATGGGGAAATAATGGCGTTCATCACTGTTCCGGGTAGTACCATTTTTTTTTATTGTCTCTTTTTGTAAACCATTGGGCAAATATATCGAGGAAAATATACAATTCATTGAAAGCAGTCTAAATATTACGTTATTAAAGATTTAGCTTTAAAATGCAATTATGTAGGTCAGAAATATACGGGACAATGCTATGTTGTGGAATTTGAGAGATGCTGTAAGGTAAAGGTTGTATTCTGAGTTTTCTAATTTTTGTGAAAATAGAAAGAAAAAAAAAACATAAAAGCAAATACTATTTAACCAATGCCTGATGTTACACCAAGTATGTAGACAAATAATAAAGTCTTACATTTGCAATCCTATCAATGGACTGTTGTAATGAAGCTATAAAGTGAATCTTTCTAAAAATAGATGCACTTTGCATGTTGGCTGTGTCAATTCGGTGGAAGAAGAAAGGGGCTTAGTTCATTCACATACTGACTTTAATTTTTCAGTGTGTTGTCTACGAACAGTTACAGTAAAGTGTTATCGGCAACAAAGAAATTAGGACGAACAGCATGCTCTGAAAGATGTGTACATTTGTTCTTATGTACATGACTGACTAGTCTGATTTGCTGCTTTCAGGTGACCAGTCTAATATGTGTGACTAGTCTGACTTGCAGCCTTCAGGTGACCAGTCAAATATATGTGACTAGTCTGACTTGCAGCCTTCAGGTGACCAGTCTATTACATGACCCATGTATCAACCTAGGCAAATTCGATAAATCCAGGAAAATGTGGATGTGTACAAATATGGAACATTTAGTTGGCCCCTAAAGTAGTGTTTGTTGAACTACAGTAAATGCAGGTACTGCTAAGAATATTAATATAAACTATCATCAGTAGAAAATAAAGGTTAAAACTCTTTATCAGTCAATTTGAAGTAGGTAGTATATAGTGAGATGGTTCACAGAACACTTCAATTAGTGAAATTTAATAGCTGACCTGAGCTTCAGATTGACAGTGGCACACATTTTGTTATGGTCAGGATTCTACAGTTGCAGTATGGGCTCTTCCCTTCTGCTTAAAGTTCAGAGTCAATCACTATTTTAATAAAATAAAACACCACTTCTCACAATTTCATTTAATTTCTTGCAGTTTAGAAAATAGGTAGGTAAAACTTTTTGATAGTGAAAGGACATCACTGATTTCTCTAGACTTGGTCACCAAGATGTTTGTTTTGCATCTGACATTACATTAATGTATTGGAACAAATGTCTTTGTGACCAGAACTATGATAGCAAAATGTTAAGCACTTCTACACACATGGCACATACTCTTGTCAGGCATACAATAATACTGATTGATTGCTAATCTTGACCAATGAAAATCATTCTTTAATAGCTAAGCAAGTGTCAATCAGGTACTTATTATTGCATACAAAGCTGTGTATATGTATGTATTAGTGTTTACTGATACCTCTATTCTACAGTGGACATATGTATGAGAACTTTTATGGTACCTCTACCCTACAGTGGTCACATGGTGTCAATTAAAAGTACAGTTCTCGAAATGTATTGATGAAGAATTGCACAAAACATTAGTCATAATAAATCAAATAGTGTAAAAAGTCAATGAAAAGCCCTTGTATGAACACTGTACAAGAGACAGCACTAAAATTAGGTTGATGCATCACGCATCATGGTCTGCACTCATTCAGATGAGGTTGCAACCATTGCAAAAAGATTGTAGTTTTAAATAATTTACAGATGTGGTCATTTATTGAATAATAATCAGGAGAGCAGTTGCACAGAAAAATTTAGTTTCAACCAGTCTTATCCTTGGATTTTTTTTTTTTTTTTGTGACTGCTCCAGTGTACTAGTGGTTAGACTCGTCAGAGCGTCTGCCACTGATGTGGGAGGTCACGGGTTAGAACCACTGCCGAGTCATATCAAAGATGTATAACTTGGCGCTCAGCATGAAGAGGTTAGTGGTAGGACTGGTCAGCCTGGTCTCAGGATAATGTGTCTGGGTGGGATATGATGCTGTGTGTCTGGGGCATGATGCCCCAGCACTGGACATCACTATAAACTGCCACACTGCAGACATAGCAGCGATATGACTGAAAATGTTTTAAAGCTACATTAAAAATCCAAAAACACAAACATAATTCTTTTTTCCATAGCATCCATTCTTACTGATAAAAGCCTGAACTGTTATTCAACTTTCAATACCCAGGATTTTTTCTTAAATATTGAAATTGGATCAATGGCTTATGCTTTTTGGAAACTTATTAACCCAGTCAGGGAAAGCAATTTTCAGTTATAATTGCAATTTTTGGAATTCTGCAAGATATTGCAATAATTACAATTGAGACAGGGGCTGGGTTTATTATTGTCCCAAGGGACCCAATACAAAATATTTACCAGAAACTTGAAGCAGAATTCTTATTTTAATCATACGAGGCAGAAATTTATTGCGGCCATGGTATTGAGGTATATGGTACCATAAAGGTTGAGGTGTATTGCCATAGTATTCACATGTATGGTACCATATTGCTATTGTATTGACATCTATAGTACCATAAAGGTCGAGGTCTATTGCTTTAGTATTGACTTGTATGGTACCATAAAGGTCGAGGTATATTGCTATAGTATTGACTTGTATGGTACCTTAATGGTTGAGGTATATTGCTATAGTATTGACTTGTATGGTCCCATAAAGGTTGCAGTATATTGCTATAATATTGACTTGCATGGTCCCATAAAGGTTGAGGTATATTGCTATAGTATTGACTTGTATGGTCCCATAAAGGTTGAGGTATATTGCCATAGTATTGACTTGTATGGTACCATAATTTAGAATTGTACTGCCATAGTAATCACATGTATTGTACTATAATGGTCGAGTTGCATTGACATAGTATTGACATGAATTGTACAATAATGGTTGAATTGAATTAACATAGTATTTACATGTGTTGTACAATAATGGTTGAATTGTATTAACATAGTATTTACATGTATGGTACCATAATGGTTAATGTGTATTGCCATGATATGGACATTAATGGTACCATGATGGTTGAGTTATATTGCCATGATATAGACATGTATGGTACCATAAAGTTTGAGGTGTATCGCTGTAATATTGACATGTATGGTACCATGATGTTTGAGAAATCTTAGTTAATAGATTCAATATATATAGTATCTTACTTAAAACGCAGCATATTAGGTTGTGGCAGCATGGGAAATGTTGAAGAGAGAAGCGGTATGTAATTGGAATTGGTCTTCTTGGTCCAGGAATACATCTGTTGTTATCCAGAGTTTTAAACCCACACATTGTTCAAAATTTTTTATTTCAGGAATATATATGACTGTTTGCACAGAGTTGCCACAAATATTCACTTGCACATAGTTGCCACTAATATTCACTGGCTAACTGTATCATACTTCTGGCATTCGTGAGACCACAGATAACCACCCTGCTCCATCTTAGTTTAAGAACAGAATCTCAGAACCTTTTGACCAGAATGGACTGTGCCATTATGAAGCTACGAACTAATCATTGCAGTTAAAGGGGAAGTTTCCAAACTAGCCATTATGGGAATAACAAGATTCCCATGGTCATGGAAAATCCTGGAAAAATTCTGGAAAAGAAATTTGTAATGGAAAGTAATGAAACTTCATTTAAAAACATTTCGATTTTGGAAAGTAATGGAAAATGGCCAAAATTTTAAAGTCCCTTTTCTTGCTCATCTTTAGTGTTAAAAGTGGGTTGATCGGATGGCTGTAAGGGGTAAGGAGGAAGAGAACATTTCGACAAAAAAGCAAATTATATGGTTATCTTTCCTGTCATATTGATCAATATTATGATTATATCCTGTATCCAGATCCAACTTTCCGGTCTTTTTATTGTAAAGATTGAAGAATTTAGTCAAAGAAATTCAGAAATTTTTCATGGAAGAGTCGTGGTTGAAAAGACCATATCTATGTAGAAAACTGAATATGTTTTTTGATTGTGTCATGGGAAGAACATTAGATTTGTGTAGGAATCCTGGAATGAAATCACTGTCGTGCAGATTGTTATGAATATGTAATTAAATTGCTTGTGTGTTGTTTTAAATTCTTTTTTATTTTATTTTTGTTTCATTATATTTTATTGTAATGATAATTTTCACGGGATTTGACTATTTTCGGAAAATTCTATTTTCTGTTTTGACCAGAATAGAACGTAAAAGGTATTATATTATCAGCATTTTTAGCTCACCTTGGTTGAGACATTTTGTAAACACTAAGCGGAAATGATTGGCTATTACCAAGGTCATATTCGGGCCACATGTTAGCTGAATTGTAAATAGTTTTATTTTTAAATTCATTTCCAGTGTGGGAATCTGATTCTTAGATAGGGCTATTCTTGCCTACATGATAATTGGCATTTTTTTTACTGCGCTGTTCAAATTAGTGATCACGGGGCCCTGTCACGTGAGCCACCATGTGATCTAAAATTGAGGCTTAAAACAGCCATTTTGCTAGTAGATTGATCAGTCGTAAAATTGTACCTTTGGGCTCAAGGTATTTGTCAAGTTGTTGCTATTTGAGTTGAATTTTGTTTTTAAAATAATTTATTCACCCTGGGAAATATTCTACTTCAACGAAATACTTGGACATAGATATTCAGTAGAAATTTATTCTGGAATTCTAAACGGGAACATTATAAATTGTGTTTCAGCGAGGATCTGTTGCCATCAGTACAATGACCTCATCTGATGTCATTGCCTTCCATATTGGAATTTCACAGAGATTCGAACCTGGATTCTTTTAGAACTGTTTAGTGATAGGACTTCTATTTTTTCAATTTTAGGATTAATTTTTGGATTATATTCACAAACCGTAAGTCCTATTTCCTATTTTTACATTGTTTTCTAGGGAAATAAATTATTTTGTTAAAATTTACAAAGCTTGTTGGCTTCACTCTTTTCTTTTGTTACTTTGGACGAGCCTACATGTAATAAGATGATGTCACTGATCACCCAATCAGAAGTCACAGCTTTTACTAGTTACCAGCCAATGATATTGGCTTGCCAGTTTTGGTCAGCTGCTAGCTCACCACTAACGTTGTACTTGATTATTTTCAGAGGAAGGTAGAATATATTAAGAGGACCAGTGAGATATTGAGAGACAAGTATAATGGTGACATTCCAAACACTGTAGAGGAACTATGTAGTCTGCCAGGTGTGGGACCCAAAATGGCACACCTTGTCATGAAATGTGCATGGAACAAAGTGACAGGTAAAATTGTAATATCACCTGCGCATATATACATATATATATATATATATATATATATATATGTGTGTATGTATGTATAGTATGTATGCTGTATCAGTGATATACCACAAGATTATAAATTTTTCATCAAAAGGAAATGAGGCTTTCAGAGTTTCCTTTTAATGAAAAATTTATACAAGTGGTATATCATTGATACAGCTTACATACTATACATATATTTTATTTATATCACAGACAAATACACATATTTGTCCTTTGAATGGAGATGAGCTTGACTACAGGGAACTGTGTATTGACCAAGTGAATGAACTCACATCCCTGCTGAGTGTGTTCACTACAAGATGTAGTTCTGTGCCATTGTGGCTATTCACAATCACCATTGCATATTGATAAGTTAATTGTTTTCTTTTTGGAGTTTTTATTTTTATTCACGTTGATTAAATCAGTATAAAACACACCTATGATTTTTTACCAGCGTTTGGTTACCTCCTGGCGAATCAGCATTTAACTGGAAGATGTAACATATTCATAGTAGGTAATGTGTAAAGTGTAGAAACACGTAGATGGGGGGCAAAGGTAAAAGCGTAGTTATGCGTAGGGGGGGGCAAAGGTAAAGGCGTAGAATAGCGTACCTGGGGTGTAAAGGGTTAAACATAAATATGGTTTTAATGGAGAAAGGAGAGAACTACAAACACATGGTTAGCCTCTAGGCTCTCTAACACTGAATGCTCAGCCATTCACATACCTGCACATGGAAATAAGCGTGGTATAGAAACTAAGTGAAATGACAAACCAACAAGAGGTAATGAAAATATTTAATATATTTACAGTTGATCTAAGTCATTATGCTGCTTTAATTAACATTACTACCAACCATAAAATTCTCTCTCACTGTCTCTCTTTCTTTTTTCCTTTGGTCTGTTTGACCTAAATTTTACCATCATTCATAGGTTCAGAGACACCATCATATGACACAAGCAAAAATCGTCTACGCTTGTCTTTCATTAATGTTTGCCTGTATCTTGCTACAGTGCGAGAGGGAGAGAGAGATGGAGGGGTGGCCATTGGACATTTTCGTATTTAATTAATAATAATAATCGATGTTTAGAACATTATAATAGATTTAAGAAACAATGACAACAATAAAGTATTAAATACTTCACAGTATGTGTGCTTTCTAACCAAGAAATTTACTGTATATTGTCAACAGGCTATTGCAACTTTGTATCATCGATTATATAAACGCTGTAGCTAAATCCCAAGGAAAGTGTACACATTCTGTTACAACGAACCATATTCTTGTAGGTTACTTGGTGTAAGTTCAGTTTCAAGGTTTTCATCCAGCTCAAATTCTTTTTCTCTCTCACTCCAGATTTCTGCATATTTTGTCCCTTATGCATGAGGGGGGAGGGGGGAACGGAAAGCAGAAAGGATTGCAATGAAATTGTGTACCATATTAAATTCATTTAGAAAACAGAGATTATTAATACTTTTATCGTTATTTTCATACATCACTAATGGATTACTTAGTGGAAGCTCATCATTGATCTTTAGCCCTAGAATCAACAGCACAAAGTTGCAAGAATATGCGTATTATTGCACCATGGGCAGAACACAATTTGACATACCAATAGTGTGTGTGTGTGTGTGTGTATATATATATATATATATATATATATATATATATATATATATATATATATATGTCACTGAGTCTGCAGAATGTTTAAACAGTTTGGAAAACATAATGACCCAACAAATGCATGGGATAATTATGCCCCATGTCCGACACATCAAATTAGTATGTGGTCTTTGACAGTTTAGAGCTCATTTGTCAGACATGTCCAGCAAACACAGAGATTTTAGGATTTAGAAAGATCTTGCATGCCATGATCCATTAAATTTTCCATGATAGCATAAATTGACATAAAACAATTTGAAATTATTTAATACATTAGTGACCAATTTACATGTCATTGTAGAAATTTAAAATAAATTCATTTGCACTAATAGCAGCTGCTGTGGCTCAGTGGTTAGCTTACCTGACCAGTGACCGAAAGGGTGTCATTTCAAATCCTATGATATAATGAGCCTGGGTGAACTACCATGATGTATCCTTGGGCAAGACACTTGACTTGAAGTACCTAGACACTGAATAAAATAATTGTATTGCTGTCTTTAAGCATCAAACCAAACTAAACATTCATACAAAATCAGAGGTCACTGAAGGGTGAAAATTCCTGGTCCTGAACAAGGCATTTACTTGACTTATGAGGAAAATCGTAAACACCAAATATCTACTAGTTCTTTATCATCTTACGGTAACTGCTGGTTTGTATACAAGATAAAATTCTGCTTCATATCAGGGAGTCATGGTAAAAAAATGACTTCTAAAGGAAGACGTTATCATTGGTGGACCACTAACCATTGGAGCTCTTTAATGCATGCAAGTCAAATTAAGGTGAAATAGTGAAAAGTATTAATTGATGCATTCAAGTAAAAGTCAATGAAAACTCTCATATATCTTTTTAAAAATCTCTGATTCATGATGTCATTTAGAGTGGTCTCCTGTGACATGTTTCCTGTGAAATATGAAATGCCACATGTTACATAGATAGAATTTGGGGAGATTTGTGGGTTTTCCAGAATAATTTTCATACAGTCATGTTTTTTACCTTCCTTTATAGGTATTGGTGTGGACACGCATGTTCACAGAATCTCCAATCGACTAGGATGGACACAGAAACCAACTAACCAACCTGAAAAAACCAGAGTGGCTCTGGAGGCATGGTTACCAAGGTAGTGTTTACATAAATATTTCACAGAAGTAATTTAAGGATTTTTTCTTTATGAAAATTTACAAATGATATCCATCATAAATTATATGAACTTTGACAAATATGATCCATAATGAATCATTGTTCCTATTGGCACAATTTCAATCTGCATTTTAAAAATCAGTGACAGTAAATTTCATGGTATGGATGAAAGAACATAACTATATATTAATTCACAAGGGACTAGGATCAAGTAGCAAGCAAATCAGTTTATCGGTTAAAGACACAAAACAAAATTTTGCATATGACCTTTATGCTAATACATACATACATTATTTTATTATTTTGTACACTCAGTTTCATTTTTGACTAAATATGGGTACTTCAGCTTATAAAAACATTAAGAGAAACATCATCACAAAGAAAATGAAAGTGGGATGCAGGAGAGGCAGTGCACCTTAAGTCATTATTATTATTGTTGTTACTGTTGCTCAGAATGGGGGAAGCAAGATACAGTAGTGATTTATTTTGTCAGTGTTGTCATTCTTGTCATAAGTTTGTTATGGTTAAAGTTTTTCATCAGTGCTTTCTCCATGGACTGGACATACTAGCCCTGACATTGTTTTACCTTTGGTCATGGACTGGACAAGCAGGCCCTGACATTGTTTACTTTGATCATGGACTGGACATGCCGGCCCTGACATTGTTTTACCTTTGATCATGGACTGGACGTGCTGGCCCTGACATTATTTTACCTTTGATCTTGGACTGGACATGCTGGCCCTGACATTGTTTACCTTAGATCATAGACTGTACATGCTGGCCCTGACATTCTTTTACCATAGATCATGGACTGGACATGCCGGCCCTGACATTATTTTTACCTTTGATCATAGACTGGACATGCTGGCCCTGACATTCTTTTACCATAGATCATGGACTGGACATGCTGGCCCTGACATTCTTTTACCATAGATCATGGACTGGACATGCTGGCCCTGACATTGTTTTACCTTTGATCATGGACTGGACAAGCAGGCCCTGACATTGTTTACTTTGATCATGAACTGGACATGTCAGCCCTGACATTGTTTAACCTTTGATCATGGACTGGACATGCTGGCCCTGACATTATTTTACCTTTGATCATGGATTGGACATGCCGGCCCTGACATTATTTTTACCTTTGATCATGACTGGACATGTTGGCCCTGACATTGGTTTTACCTTTGATCATGGACTGGACATGCCAGCCCTGACATTGTTTTACCTTTGATCATGACTGGACATGCTGGCCCTGAAATTGTTTCACCTTTAATCATGGACTGGACATGCCAGCCCTGACATTGTTTTACCTTTAATCATGGACTGGACATGCCAGCCCTGACATTGTTTCACCTTTGATCATGGACTGGACATGCCAGCCCTGACATTGTTTTACCTTTGATCATGACTGGACATGCTGGCCCTGACATTGTTTCACCTTTGATCATGGACTGGACATGCTGGCCCTGACATTGTTTCACCTTTAATCATGGACTGGACATGCTGGCCCTGACATTGTTTCACCTTTAATCATAGACTGGACATGCTGGCCCTGACATTTTTTTACCTCAGAAGATTTGCATATATTGATACTTTCTTTATAATTTCCCAACTTTCTTGATAATTTCCAATCTTATTGGTCATCAACATTTTCAGAGAGTATTGGAAGGACATCAATCATCTGCTTGTGGGGTTTGGCCAGCAGATCTGTCTTCCTGTGGGTCCAAAGTGTGGGGAGTGCCTTAACCGAGAGATCTGTCCTTATGCCAGGGGAAAGAGGAGGGACAAGAAGTAATATTCACACCATACGTTACTTACAAACTGGAGTTGATCACAGCAACGAGATATGTTTTTACCAGTGGCTCAGTACATATCATTTTAGTTGTCTTGGACAATTCGGAGGTTGTAAAATTCTTTTTGAACTGAGTACATTATTTTGAGATTGTGAAACCATTGTGACTATTTAATGGCACTCACATAAAAACAACAAAATTATGTCTTGTTTCATATGTACGTACTGTGAAACCCTGCTATAACGTTTCTTTGTAATTCAGATACAGCTCAATTATGACAAGGCTCCAGAAATTTTACCAGTTTCTTAACATACAGTGAAGTTTTAGTGCCAAAAAGAAGTCTTGAAAAACAAATTTCTCATCAATGCTTTTTTTTTTAAAATAAAGATTTTAACAGTTTCTCTTTGTCAGTGTTCACTTCAATTGTGTCATTATTCAATCTCAGCACTTCAGTCTTTGCATATTTTGAAAGAGATAGGCTCTATAAAAAGCTGATAATTATTAATCTAGTTACTACTGAACCATCAGTAATAAAGGTATTAAATCTTCTGTGTCTGTCCAATGCATCCTGTGTACAATCATTGCTGAATCATGGTTAAAAAGATGTCTGTTTGCATTTGCTGAGTTGACCTGGGAGGGCCGAGTCAGTAGGTTGGCTTTTTTTATTACCCCTAAATGTTCAGGTCACATTAGTAATTAAAAATTATATGTGGGACATCAGTTCACATGGTTTGGGTACTCTTCAGCTTTTGATTAGTCTATCTTCATTAACTGCTTACTTTTTATGTTTATTTGCAGATGAATTGTCAGAGTTTTCCTGTGCCAAAATAAAGGCTTTTATAAGTGTCAATCTAGATTAATTATTTGCACTTTTTTCTGTTCATGCCATTATCATAATCTTTCTGATACTTAATAATACAGTGCTCTTTGCAAGCTTGCTCTATAAAATCTAAGCAGTGAGCTGTACAGTAGTAATATGTTAAACAATGTACAGACAAAGTATTATAGTAAACTTAACTTTAAGGCCATAAATTTGGACCATAAATGTATATGGTCAAATATTTGAAAAGTTTTCATTTTCAAAATAGAGTGCCTAGAAGTCACTCATTATAAAACATGTAACATTTTGCATAGAGGTAGAAAAAGTTGGTTCTTTACTGTTTACCATGGAAAATGTCCCTCCTTACTTCTGGTGTAGGTAACGAATGACTACCAAATGAAATTCAGAAGTTTTGGCCCTGGCCTTCACTAGTAGAAGAGGAATGGGATACAAAACTTAGGTTTTGTCCATCTTCGGCAAATAACCAAGATTGGTATGGGGAAGAAGGAAACAAAGAAATATCAGTTTCAAAATGAAACAGTTTTTATTTACATTTAGAAAACTTTAATTCTGATTCTTTTGTTGCATGTTATAAACTTTGATGCTCATATGGTTAAGTAATTACTCACTCATAGTTAAGTAATTACTCTTATTTACTCTTAAGCATAAGTACAAAAGACTAATTTTTAGTAGAATGAGGGGAATTTGAGGTTTGACTAGAGCTTTTGCACAAACTTTACCAAATGTACACATACACATAATTTACAATAAAAATTTTAAAAAATTAAAAAATTATTAGTTTTAGAGGTACACAGTTAATATGGTGAAATATTCTTTCATAAATGTAATACAAAATATAAAAATGAATACTGCAATATTTGGATTTTAGCATTATTAAAAGGTGGAACTAAATATTAAAGCTTATGCGTACATCGCATTACTTTAACAAAATAAGATACCTCGTGTATCACAGCATCAAAATAATCACTTTTTCTTCCAAGACCTTTATCAGTTGAAAATCTGACATTAAAAATTCTGTGCCTTTAAATACTTGGGCATTTAATATACTAACTAAATTAAAACTATTCCTATCTGCATTATTAACTACTTTGATTTTAATATTATTAAACTGAGTTGTCTACATCTAATTCCATGCATATCATATACAAGTGCTTTAACCAAGCCAAACTCTTTTAAAACAAATATACACATGTAGTTCCTCTAAGACTAGTAAATGCCTGGAAATTTCATGGAATAAGTACATACAAATATAGATCTTGGCAATGATTAATGTTTCTGATATCATTTAATATATGCACGTAAGTGAACAATTTTTTTAAATTGTCAATGTACCATTATGTACCTAGAAGCTTATCTAAGGTTTTATCAAAGTCATGCATGCACTTCTTGGTTCTAAGCAATCAGCGTGAAATATTTCTGTGCTGTGGTGTTTATTCAAAATGTCAATTTCTATAGTGTCACTGTTTCAGAGATCTTTGTCTCTGTCTTCAGACAGTTCATTTATAATGTTCATGTATAGTCTACGTCAAACTCAAATATTCTGATTTTCACTAGGTCCAGTGTCAATCACTGAACATAGTACAATTGCCATGTGCAAGTTGAAATTACGTTTCATTTCAGAAACGACATTTGTTCTGGAATATGTATTTTGACAAGCATTTTAAATGCATTATGCAATAATAGAGAACTTTAAAATGCTGAAATAATACTTCAGTCAAATCATTTAAACACTTTATATCATAAAACAACTTCAAGCACATAGCTGAATGTGGGAAACATTACATAAAACTAAGCAATTAGGTTGAAAAATGAACCAGATGAAATAAAACATGATAAAGTACTATACAGTTATTGTTTAAAAACTATTTTGCAGGTTGGTTACCAGCTGCAAACAATGTTATTTTTGGCCTGTTGCATACAAATTTTACCATGCAGCTTATTGTAGTCCTTATTACTCGAGTAAAGTAAAAAAGTTTTAATGTAGTATTATGTTACGGCTTGAAATGTTGCAAAATATTTGCATATTCTTTTGAAGCAGTAATTTTTCTTTATTGCATGCATTCTGTTTGTAATTTTAAGTAGTCATCAATCATCCAGTCAGTTTATATTCAGTCAAATCCGGTTCAATGGCCATCTGCCTAAAGCCAACCACCAGCCCATAGAGACCACCAGTTTTTGTCCCTTTGAAATTCTTTATACAGTTCACCTGCATATAGTAGTTACCAGTTCAATGTGACCATCAACTGTTTCGTCTTTTTGTCATGTGGGCATTTATACACTGCACATTGTGACCATTTTTTTTTTTTGGTGGGGGGGGGAGAGATGTGTCTGCTTTATCCAATCAGAATTATTCACCTTCACATCAAATCTCATTTGTTTTGTTAATTTAAACAATTGTACCTACCTAATTGCATTTGCTATATTTTTGGTTGAGTCTTTGTGATTAATAAATGTGTTACTATCCATCTTTGTTCTGTCAAGCCATCTTCCCAGCCATCTTCCCAACTCTATTTCACATGTCTACCCAGTGGTGGGACAAGGGCTGAAAGATATTGGGGGCAATGATCTTTAGTGATGCCCCTACCAGGGTGCCCAGGGGAATGTTCTGGCGCCCTTACTTTGGTTTAGAGAACAGTTATGTCATTCGCCAACCTCCCTCCCACCACACACTCTAAATATGTTTTATGAATAATTGCCCATGTTAAGACTAATGTGAAGGTGAAATACTGTGAAAATTTCAGCTGCCCCAAATATTATAGTGCCCTATTCACCTGGTGCCCGGGGGCAATTGCCCTGTCTAAACCCCCAAACCTCTCTAGCACCACCACTGTGTTTACCCAGCTCTTCATGGGTACCTATTTGTTTTTCTTTATGCTGTCCCATTTTCTCACTTTCCCTCTGCTTCATTTCTTTTAAATCCACTTTTAAAACTTTTATATGTATATATAATCACCTGTCTAATTCAGGCCACTTTTGCCCACTCTGGTGGCCTAGTGGTTAGAGCGTCCACCTCGGATGCGGGAGGTCGTGGGTTCGAGCCTCAGGCGAGTCATACCAAAGACTTATAAAAATGGTACTAACAGCTGCCTCACTTGGCGCTCAGCATTAAGAAGTTAGTGTTAGGACTGGTTGGCCTGGTGTCAGGATAATGTTACTGGGTGGGACATCATGCTACATGTCCGCGGCATGATGCCCCAGTGCTAGACATCACTATAAACTGCCACACTGCAGACATCATAGCGATATGACTGAAAAATTGTTAAAGCTGCGTTAAAAATCCAAATCACACACACACACAGAGGCCACTTTTATGTGGTCTCCAGGTATAACTATTTGAATTATATGATGGTTTTACTTCATTACCATTATAGTATCTTTTAAATAAAATTGTACGCAACTAATGACCTTCATTTATTGTCATTTACACCTGGTTTGTCATGTTAACAATAGTTGGTTTCAGCATCAGAAGCCCAAAGTGCCATACATATAATTTTGCGTCAATTTATGTATCTATTCATCCTTTATAGTGTGTTGTACACGAGGCCTTTTTGTTATTGCACATGAATGGTGGAACATAGGTATTATTTTTCTAGCAGTGACAGTGGCATCCCTAATGTTACAATTTCATATTAAAAAGGTTTTGAAATTCATAGTGTCTACATCTGAACTGTATCTCACCTAAACGATCATGCAATATTACTATGCTTCGACAGCTCCAGTGGCCTTGTGATTAGAGCATCCGCCTCGGATGCGGGAGGTTGAAGGTTTGAACCCTGGTGGAGTCATATCAAAGATTTATAAAAATGGTACAAACAGCTGTCTTCCTAGGCGTTCAGCATTAAGAGGTTATTGTTAGGACAGGTCGGCCCGGTTTCAGGATAATGTGACTGCGTGGGACATCATGCTGCATGTTTGCAGCATGTTGTCCCAATGCTAGACATCACTATAAACTGCCACACTGCAGACATCGTAGCGATGTGACTGAAAAATTGTTAAAGCTACATTAAAAATCCAAATCACAGACACACACACACGCACACACTCTGTATGCTTCAGATTTTATCACTGATATGATACAACTCTGGTTCAACAGTGTCAACTGAAAGCTAAGCCAGAAGATGCTCTGTGGATGCTTAATTTGAGATAAGGAAGCCTATTGTGTTGCCTCAGGTATCTGCACACCTGGGTGCACCTTCATGACTGCAGAACCTAGATCATTTAAATTTTGGGTATATTCAAACCATCTTCTGTCCTACAAACATTTCTGAAGTGTACAAATAAAGAATTATGTATTTTGATTTTCTGAACAATTTTCATGTCATCAAAGGAGTTGGTTCATTCAGGTTGTTGTTGTGGGCTTAACACCAGATTTCAGCACATGACAGGCTATATATACATGGTAGCCAGTATATTGGCAGGAGGAAGAAAGCCCCACCAAGAATGACCAACCCATGGGGAAGCTACAGGCAAACTTTCTTCATACCCACATTGGTTCAGTGAGGTTACACTGCAGCTGAATGATGAAAAATTCTGAGGACCTATAAATGTTGTCACACTCCCAGTTTTCTTTTTATTAGTAATTACTACAATCTGAGGAGACATACAAGTTATGTCCTTTTGCAATAGATCAGAGGTCATTTGGGCTAAGGGAGATATGTCACCTCAGTTGGTGGAGAATCAGACTCGTAATCCAAGGGTTATGGGTTGGATAGCAGTCCAGGTCTGCCTCAGTGTGTCCATGGCAAAAGTACTTAGCTCCCATTTCCTCAACATGTAAAGCCAATAATGTGCTAAAAGTGCCATTAAAACCAACCAAAAATAAATATCATTTGGGGTAAAAATGCATTATGCTCAACTGGGTGTTAATTTTGAATGCATTAGGATCACATATGCATAAAATGTGCCAAAAGAGCTCCTAAATGTGGACAGTTGTAGCACAGATGATGTATAACCTTTGAAGCCATTTAATGTACAAAGAATAAGTTTGGTCATTATGGCAGGGAAAGTATTCATTCTTGTATTCCATTTTCGTCTTCTAATGCAAGCTTGAATTTTGCAATTATTTTGTAGCAGTCATTTTGATTAGCAACTTTTTACCATTATTGTCCACATATTTATTTTAGTTCCTTCCAACACAGAATGGACTGCTCTAGGTTATTTATATATTTTCAACATTTTCCACCTGCATCTCCATCTTTTTTCCTTGATGTCTGTCTTCTAGCTTCCCTTGGCATCCATATTGCTCATTATCACTTTGGCATTTTTCTGCCATGCAATATTTATAGTATACATAGTTTTGATTTATTTTATTTATTAAGAACTGCTAAATAAAACTTGGAGAAATATCTTTGATATTAACTGCTTTGATTAAGGCAAAGCATGTAACAAGTTTCAATGCTGGAGCTTTATCATGCTATGAAAGTTCTAATAAGAAAGTATACCATCACACAGTGTGTTAATGTTTATTACATTTTTCCACACAACTAACACATTTCACTCCAGGCAACAAAAAATGTCAATATCAAATGCTATGTACCTTTATTACTGTATTACCAGTAATTTTAACTGAATTACCGTTAGTATTTACTTTTAAGTCAAGTCAAACTGCAAGCTGCACAGACCCAGCTCTGCCATTGCATAATGCACGGCAGATCTGGGTCTGTGCAGTTTGTTACTAGTAATCAGTAGAACAAACAACATAGACCCTGATCCGCAGACGCATTATGCTACGTCAGATTAGGATCTTTGTTGTTTGCAGTTTGACTCCACTTATAAGCGAGTATAGATGGTACTGTAAATAAATATCACATGAAAAACGGTACAAATATATTACAATGTTCAGGACATGGATACTCAGTCTAAAAAATGAAGATCACAAAATCCTACTTAATATTAGGTTCATAATAAAACTATTAACATGTGTTCTTATACTTGCTGCATTGGATGTAAAAATTTCATCAAATAGGTTTTCTAAATCAGAAGCCAATGTCACATTAACCAGAAATGTTTGTGTGACATAGATATATTTGTAAACTCTGTCCAAATCTGTTTTGGGACATGTCGAAAACTTGTAAAGTGTGAAAGCCGATAGAAAAACGTCGGTGACAGTTTGATTTGAAGGTCATCCGCCAAATTCTCAAAAGAGGTCCCATCTTGTATATCAACATAGTCAATAAAAAAATTGGCACAAATAATGAAATACTTTTTGAAGAGAAAAAAAGAGAAAAACTTCGGTTTATGGGAATAATAAACCATTTAGATGAAACTTAGTTGAATAATGTAGTGGTTATATTTTGCACAGTGTGCGAAGTTCAAACAATGGCCAGAGTGTAAGAGATGTCGGACTGCCAAATTCAAACATGGTCAGAGTGCAAGAGATGTCGGAATGCCAAATTGAAACAATGGCCAGAGTGTAGGAGATGTCGTCGGAGTACCAATTTCAACATGGTCAGTATGTAAGAGACTCCAGAGTGCTAAGGTCAAGCAATGACCAGAGTGTAGGAGATAACAGAGTGCTAAGGTCAAGCAATGACCAGAGTAAAAGATGTGTCGGAGTTTCAAGCTCAATGACAGCTTTTGGGTTATTTATGATGTTTCAACAAGTAAAAGTATCAGCGTTGTTAAAAAGCTATTTACCTCGTTGCTGTACTAGTAATTATTTTAAGTTAGTTAAGTATAAGGCTTGTAACTCTCAGTTTAATACTGCAAGTATAGCTGTTTATACATGTTAATTAATTGTAATTTGTATTTAAATGCAGTTTTGTTTGCTTCTTTGAGGATTTTTGACGCTGAGGAGTGGGGGACGAGGTATGTAAATAAATAATTGCGATGTACATGAAAGACTGGCCTATTGCCAAATATATCGCCTCATTATATATATATATATATATATATATATATATATATATATATATATAATGAAAAGTTAAAGATGTAGTATTGCACAAAATCACGTTTGTTCAATTTCTCCTCTACCTATGTACATTATTCTACACACAGTAAAAGACGCTTTCTCTTTCTCGTTCAAACTTAGGCTATTTTAATATCTAAATTAACATCTCTTAATTAAACAGTTTAAATATGCATAGAGTTAAGAAGAAAACTAAATTTCTAGAGCTTCCCATGAGATAATCTTCCTGAGAATGTTTTCACAAGCTCACTCGGAATAGTGTAATAATACTAGAAATGCCACTTTGTGTAGCCGAATGTACTACATCGCAAATCAGTCTCTAATCTTCCATTCGTGTACATTTTCCAAACCATAAGGCTGAATTTTGTGTCCGGAGCAGGGGGTAGGGGTGAGAAGACTCTTAAGATCTGGCATACAGCCAAGCTTTACGCGTTTGCACCTTGCCAATATTTTCAGTACAAATATTATACGACCATTTCGTAACTTGGCCATGATTTCCTGTAAATTTTCAACATGTGTAATAAAAACTAAATTTAATGTTAACTAGTATGCGATACACGTCTCATCTTTGATTTCTCACATGCTATGAAATAAAGTCTCCGAAAATAAAAGAATAAACATTTAAATTTTAAGTCCATGAACATTTTAAATTTATTAAAATTTCCATTCAAAGAAATGTCATGACTTTGACTTGAGGGTACCTTCAAACTGACTCGAGAACGAAGGCTTTGAATCCTTAGTTTCCTGTTGATCTCTAGTGCAAAGTACTCTGTAGTTAGCGACAAAGAAATGTTTCTTTCAAGAGATCAACTTGACATGATGTTAGGAGTATTTCATGAAATTTTTGCTTTATAAACCAAATACATCTTACGTCTGCACTGAATAAAAATGTCCAAGTCACTAAAATGTCCAAATTACTTAAATCTAGAGTTTGATAAAACTGAGTAAGCTGTTATTAAAAAAGGAAAAGAAACTTACTACTATCTGCCTAAAGGGACTGTAGTAAAAAGACAAAATGTAAATGTGGGGCGGGGAAAATTATGTGCAAATTACAACGTAAAATAATGAAAACTGCATGGAAGCACCGTTGTCTTCACTTTTCTCGGTCGGTAATCAGGTCCCTTCCATTCAACACCCAGCTGCCCCTAAAGGAATGTTTCAATTTCTACGAGCGTTGTGCTTGAGGAGTTAGTTCAATTACGTAAAGACGCACGCACCGAAATTGAAAAGCTCGTCGTGAGACACGTGTCTTCAAAAATCATCAGAAAAAATATTAAGAAACATTCAATTTGCTTTATAACGAACCTTTCCGTAGCCGTTTAAGGGGCCAATTGATGAAATTAAATATTTCCTGGCTAACCTTACAGTAGCTATATGTATCGGGTAGCTAGAATGAACGAATAATTACCGGTATATTATAAAATGAGAGAATGCTACCCAGCATTCCACTCGCTGTGGCGACAAAGGACGATGGTGTGTGCCAGCTTCTTAAGTCATTCTATGATACAAGGGCAATGTGACTATCTAAACTCTTGGATTTAGTGATACCGATACAACTAGAAAAATCAGTGACCTTGACCAGATAGGAACGTTTGATTTTCCTCGCCCGAGTCGGTGATGAATTGAGTGGTAATGGAATCATCATACGTGTGTCTCCAACGATAGACGAAGTTATGGATATAGTGAATCAAATAAGAAAGTCACGATATATAAATATCTTATGCATGATAATATCACTGAAAGGTGTTCTTTCTCAACTGGGAATAAATTATTTACTTATGACAATCGCACAGACCATACCATAACTGCGGAATTCATCAACATATAAATACTCACCAAGGGTGATCTCATTTGACAGTTACATATATCTTGTGTAAGTTACGTCAAATGAAATTACACGAAAGTTTCTAATTTAATTAACTAAATTTTCATTAAACACTAAAATATGGAGTATATGTTGTGATACTTTAAAATCTCAGTCTGGTAACTGCAGTTCACCATCACTCCCATTACGAGCCAAGTTAAACTGTTTGTAACTACTTGTATCTCAGTATCAATATCGTTCAGTTAAATCCCACCAAGATTATTCCACCACATCAATATTGTTCGATTAAAACCCACCTAGATTTTTCCACCATATCTAAATTATTCGGTTAAATTATCACCCAGATTTTTCCACCACATCTATGCTGTTCGGTTAAATCCCACCAAGATTGTTCCACATCTTCGATTTTCAATGTGAATTGACAACGTGGAAGTTGATCACTGACCTTCATGTCGTGAACTCAAAAGAACGAAACGTCATGTACAATTCGTATCTTGCATGACACACATGTATTGCAACAAAATCAATATGTCATAGCGACTTGATCAAATTTATGCTCAAGTTTCCATGCTAAATTGCATACTCCAAAAGCTGTACTAACATTCTGTCTAGGCAAGAAACACTGGACATGCATTACGTATCTCTTCCATCCGTTGCCTGGCCTTTAATCCCAGTGCCGGCAGATTGCTCCTCCATCGGCGATGTCGATACTGTCTCTCCAGTCTCCTCGATTCGCGACTTTTTCAGAGTGGCAAAAATGTCTCTGAATATGGTTTTGTAGGGTGGGCTCTCGAACTCCCCTTCTGCCGAGCAGGCTCCATGGGATGGCTGAAAGTCCCCTCTTCTGTGTAATTTGAGTAACGTCTGAACCTCCTTATGGGCCAAATGCCTGTCCTCATCTTCGTGGTGAATGAAACTACATGGCCTCCGACCCTTTTGCAACAGGGCCTCGTACTTCTTAAACAGCGACTGGTATTGCAATTCCAGCTCGTTCAAAATGGACACACTGGACTTATCCGGATCGTCCGCTGGTTCTATGGCCGTCATTGTCTCCTTACAGTCCATAGCCACTTTTTTTAAACACTCCCTATTACCGTAAAGACTTCCCCCACTTTCCAGTTTGACAAGTTTTCCCTCATCGCCAATCTCAGGATCATCATTTTCGGGTTCCTTCGAAATTCTGTTCTGTTCTTCTTTGGTTATTTCTTGACCACATTTAATACAGTACCTTCCGGCTTCCATTTTGATTTTCTGAATATCATCCTGTAATGTTTTGTAGCGAACTAAGTCTTCCTCAAGAATGCGAATTTTGATTTCCAGTGAAGTATTTTCCTCCCACAGCAAGGCAACCTCCGTGTCGAGGTCATCCCGTTTTCTTCTGTCAAGAAGCTGCTGAGCTTTCATCTGTTTGATAACCTCTTGTAAGTTTCGAATCTCTACCTCATATGGGTTGAGAGGAAGATTTTTAAAGTTATCATTATATGTCCAATGAATCTTCTCAAACTTTATGTCTCTATTTTCCTTGTTGTCTGGAAGATTAGCGAGGCTTCGCGCTCGTCTCGTGTCTTTGTTCTGCTGCTTCATCAGCCTTTGCCTCTCTCTTTCCGCCGTCGTCACGTCTTCTATCTTCTTTTGCAGTTCTTCACATTTTTCTTCCAGGCGTTCTACTTGAGAGCAGAGTCTTGAAAAACAAAAATATTATATTTGGAATATATGTCGAGCATGAGCTTGAAGAATAAACTTGAACTAGTATTGTTGAGTTATGGAATCATCATCACGCTTGCAAGCACACCTATCTAATGTATTTTTGTATGATATGCAATCAGTCGATAAAACATCACAATTGTATAGCTCTTCCTTTTCACATAGGTTCATGAGTTTTTATCAAGATTAAATCCCATTTTCAAAATTCTAGTTTACTTTAAACTATTGAAATCTTAGACTTGAGATTGGATTCAGAGGTGGATACAATCCTTAATGTCCCGAACTCAAAATCCTCCAAAGTGAGTCATCTCTTTCCCGATTCCTTTAGCAAAAGTTTCAACACCTTATAACTGGACATACATAACACTGAAGTTAGACTCCCTTCCTGATGCCAAGCAGATAATAGACTTGTACAAGTACTTCGCACAAAGGCCGATAAATCAGCCCCTCACCCGTGATATTTACTTTCGGGTTAAGGGCTGATATCACCTATTCATGAAAAGCTGCAATTATTTGCAGAAAATTTTGGCTGCACACATTGGTGTTCATTTTGTAGACTTACCGGTATTTCTCGTGGCTGTGGAGCTACAGTCTAGGGTTCTTTTGGTGACATGTACATTATATTTCCGGAGCAAATCCTATGCTTGGCGACTTGCAAATCCACGTGGAATAGCACAACTATCTGTCCTGTGGCAATTTTGAATTTCGTGCTAAATATGGCTATTACCAATTAATTACCAGTATGTGTCTAAACTTTACGCAGGACTGTTCCGGGATGATTTTCATGCAGCAAAATTGTATATTTTAATGAACAGGTGACATCAGACCCACTTATCGTCCATCAGTATCAACACTAGATTTGGTGGGTTGATTTATCGGATACTTGCACAACGCTTACTTACTTTTCAATCCTCTGCTTGTCTGCCTTGGAATCGATGACAAGTTTCTGGTTAATGTTCTCTACTTCCTGAGCGTTCCGGTCAACTTCCTCGTACATTCGGTTTTTACTCTCCATCGTATCTTTCACACTCTCCAGCTGCCGGGTCAGGTACTGAGATAAAATAGAAGCGTAATGGCTGTAAACTTTGCAGACAATCAACTGTTATAAATCTAAATAAGTATACGTGTATTTCGTTTTAATGATTTTGCCAAAACTGGGCAATATTTATTTTTGTGCTTCTTTATATGCGATTGACTGTATTCTGTTGTTTTCGTTGTTGAATATTTCACTATATTGAAATGGTCTCATTAACAGGTTATAATGACGGAAAAAGGAAGATAGATTTAGTTATTATGTTATTATTTGTATACCTTAGTTGAAAAACAAACGTGCAGTTCATTTGATGGAAATCTTTGTGAAGAAATATATTTTTGCTAGAAATATTTGGCACCAAAAAAAAAAAACAAACAATAAATGCAACAAACCATCAACAGTATTAAGTGCAAATTTGCCCAATTATTTGTATCAACTGCAAAGATGTCTACATTGACGGTACTGTCTAGAATAGCAGCTGACATAAAATTATCGATGAAAGTCAGAATGAGAACATGAGAATATAGGTATATGGTGTGTTCGGTCTGTGTAATAATGAGGAATATCGAACTGTCGAAACAAAATAGCTTTCGCCTGTGACAATTCAAGAGGAAGCTGTATACTCCAATATTAATTTCATTAAGAATAATATTTAAGGGCGTTACCCATACTTCCATCTGGAATTATGCAACAGCTGCCATCGCACAATCTTTGATCATAAACATCAAAATAACTGTATGTGAAACTATCACAGCAATTTAAAAAAAATACATTCAGATACGAATTGTAAGGCTAACCAGTCAATCCAATATAATACCACAAGAACTCTAGAATACACTCACGTCCATCTCCAGCTTCTGCTCGGCGTTGATTTGCTGCACGTGCATGAGCTGGGCCTCAAGTTCCCGATTCCTCTCCAGCAGCGCTTTGCCGAGTTCAGCAGCCAGCTGTAGGTCTGTGTTGAAAGAGAGAGGGATAAGTCGACATCTTATACGGAAACTGATTATAAATTATCTTGAAATGGGTCATTCCAAGTTTTAATTGTTGCTTGAAGTCACGAGGGTCTTTGTCCAGTCTAAATAATGCAAATGAGCCTGGCATGTGAAATTGATTCTTTTGCGCTCTAAGATATCTGCGAAAGATTTTAATGTTTTGTTCCAAACGCATTTTGCTTCTGATGTTTGTTATTCGAAATAGTGCAAAAACACGGTTAATGGTAGAGCCCTTTAGTTGTTGTCCATCCTTCGTACCGTCTGTGTGTAAACCTATCCAATGGTTTGTCCTAATAATCAACACGGGTAATTATGTCATCTTTTTAGGCTAGCACTGCCAGTTTGCCATTTAAATTAAGCACTTTGTTTCTTTATGCGTAAGTTAGTCTCATACTCAGCTTGTGTAATTATGTGATCTTTTTGGCTAACACGACCAGTCTGCCATTGAATTAAGCATTATGCTTCTTAATGAGCAAGTTTTTGGTTGTTTTGTGAACTATGACATAAAAAACAAGTTAAATTCAATACAGGTGAAAATCAGAGATACCTGCTGAGAAAGCAACTATATTTCCTAGAAGACAATACAGTTTATGGATTGAGGTATGAATGTCACAACATGATCATATTGGTCTTATTATGAAAAGACAATACAGTTTATGGATTGAGGTATGAATGTCACAACATGATCATATTGGCCTTATTATGAAAAGACAATACAGTTTATGGATTGAGGTATGAATGTCACAACATGATCATATTGGCCTTATTATGAAACAATAAGCTGTAATATAAACTTAAGAAAAATAACCAACAGTGTTGATTAATTGTACTAAATCACCCGTCCACATGATGATTAACACTGCCATGGCGTCACAAGTGTTCCGAGAGTGACCCTTTAAAAATAGTGACGGTCGAATCAGCGAAAATCTCTTGCCGTTACATTAACATACATCTACAAAACGTACGGCCACTACGTGTGACCTATTATGGGTGGAAATACTACTGTGCAAAGACATACAATTATAGCGAACAATACATGTTTATCATGTTTTAGAGCTAGCCAATGTGTGTGTGTGTGTGTGTGTGTTGTGTGTGTGTGTGTGTGTGTGTTTTGGATTTGTAAAGTAGCTTTAACAATTTTTCAGTCGTATCGCTACGATGTCTGCAGTGCGACAGTTTATAGTGTTGTCTAGCCAATGTAACAAAATCGAATAAAAAAGTAATGTAACCTATTTTCCTATTCTAGATTTCACTGACAGAGACCCAAAGCTGCCATGTAATGTAGGATAACAAAGAAAATTATACCAGGAACCAATCAGAAAACCGGGCGATCGGGGTTGACTTTAATGTAGATGAACATAGGAAATTATGCCAGAAATCAGTCAGCAAACCGGGCGATCGGGGTTGACTTTAATGGCAAGAAAACTACACTAAGGACAGGATGAGAAATGCACATTGGCTGCTATGGTTTTCGTTCCTACCCAGACTGTATTTCGATACAACTCAAGTTCAAAGACTACGTAACCATTTCAGCAGACAATGAGATGTCTTCTCCAATAGGTTCATACATGTATATTATATTCGGCCACTGATAGCCACGCAAGGTTTACCATACTATCGGTCATGTCAATGTTAAAATAAAGATCAGACACACAAGGTGTACCTTACCATGGGTCGTCTGTCTTTAACAATGAATACTGCACGGTAAAATGTTGCCAGGTAATCAGATTAGTTCAACTCTGATCACATTACATATGGCAGCTACTCTAGTCTGATGTGACTTTAAAAAAAAAGCATATAAGACTGAACTGATCCAAAGTTAACGAAGCCAAATGGTCAATTCGTGTTCTGTTTCGATGAGGTCGTAGGATGCGTGTATTAAATCCAATATGTAGGATCAACAAATTACAACTTTCATATAAAGGTTTCGTGTAATGGTAGTAATAATCAAGAATCTTTCGAAAGTATTGACGCTGTACTGGTCCGAAACAATTTTCATAAACCCAAGATGAGGCCGTTTTCTTCTTTCCTAACATCTGAGTACTGAAGCCGTCTCTAAGATTCTCGAGATACCCTAACATAACAAAATTCGGTTCTTATGCTTGAGTTAATATTTTCAAAAGATACCCGTGGTTTACAACATTCTTTATCATGGCCTTTGTTTCTTGAACCTAACATCATGGATAAACGGTTACTGAACGTGTATCAATGCTAAGATATAACAATATGCTATGCTTGGTAAAATCTATAACTAATATATTTGAGGAAACAAAAAGTTGCAATTCAAGGTGTTCTTCGGATATATCCACAGACTGGGTTAAATGATAATAATGCATTCATACTTGTATGTTATCAAACTTACAAAGAGTTTTAGTGCGGCTATCAACTTGTTGATTGGAATGCTGCCAAATGTAAAGTGTAGTCAAAATTCACTTGTATATGTACAAGTCACTGGGTTCTTAAACTCGGTGAAGTAACAAATGCAAGCAATGACCACTTGATCCCAAAGTCATTTAGGTAATTCCTTCACAAAATGCGGATATGTTGTCAGATAAACACCATTTTCATCCATAAGCAAGAAAATATTATAAGCACTGTTTCATTGAAAACTCGTGTAAATCAATGCCAACATTCATACAATCTGGAGCAGTGATAACATTGTTTTCGAAATGGCTATGGTTACATGCTGAAGGGCTGACAAACAGCATTTTCATTAGAATTATACATGCTGAAGGGCTGATAAACACCATTTTCATTAGAATTATACATGCTGAAGGGCTGATAAACACCATTTTCATTAGAATTATACATGCTGAAGGCCTGATAAACACCATTTTCATTCGAATTATACATGCTGAAGGGCTGATAAACACCATTTTCACTAGAATTATACATGCTGAAGGGCTGATAAACACCATTTTCATTAGAATTATACATGCTGAAGGGCTGATAAACAGCATGTTCATTATAATTAGCTATATATTGCCATAACGTTTCAGTAAAAACACCATGTCGATACGACCGTCCGTCGATACAATCATTTTAAATATTTCATCAGCATAATTTGAACACACACACACACACACACACACACACACACACACACATATATATATATATATATATATATATATATATATATATATATATATATATATATATATATATATGTATATATATATATATATAGAAATATGTCGGCAAAACCATCTGTTCTGGAGAAGTAGCTTGTACAAGATTTCTAAAATGTGGGAGGTCACATTGCTATCATTTTGATTTAGGAATAACTGCATATAGGGAGAAGTGCTTTAGTGAAAATCACATGTCAATATTACCACCCTCTCAAATAGAACAAAATATCTTAAAATATGTTTGAGTGAAAACCACACACCTAAGTGACCACATGTTCCGAAGAAGCCATAATATTTTTCAGGATGGCTACCACGACAACCACACAGGCAGTCTGGCTTGGCATCATTTTCATTTAGGATCAATATCTATGATAAGAAGTCTTCTTATTAAAATCCAGAAGCCGCTTCTACCATCCATTCAGGAGAAGCCACAACACGATTTTCAAGATGCCCACCATAGCTAGCAACCACATGTATATGTCAAATCAGCACCTTTCTCATTTTGTTTACAGGTTTAACGCTCTTATTCAGCACATGATAGGCTATACTTTTTCATTTTGAATCAACTACAAATTTTAACATGTCATTTAGTGAAAACCCCATGTCGTCTATAACTACTCGTTAGGAGAAGTAGCAATTGCAAGGTTTTACAGATAACCAACATGCCGTCCATATTGTAGGTCAGATCGGCAATCGGCATCACTTTCATTCACGTAAGAAGTGTTTTGGTGAAAATCGCATGAAGAGATATCAATCTGTTTAGGAGAAGTAGAAATAAATTCATTTGTTGGTTCGATCAGTATTTTTTGATTGAGTACTGTGACATTTTCCGGCTAGTGAGACGTAGGCATTATTCAATCCAGTACGTAGTACATGATGAGGGACACAATGTATGACATGCACTTGCTTGCTGCGTGACAGATTCACGTGGTTTTGGTCCATATAACTACCCATAACACACCACTGGGAATAGTGCAGTATGACGTGTTCTACTGTCGGCAGCGGCAGAGTAACAGCTGAATTAATAAAGTAAATCCATTAGGGATCTTAAGGTTGGCCCGAATAAGGCTTGCTATCGTTTTAATAGTTATTCGTGCAGAGCCTAATAAGCCTATCAATGACAGCGGTACTTTCTTGGCGGTTCTAACAATGCATATATTTAAGTTAGACAGGTAGCACATATATTTCTTCTAACCACCGTCTAATAACTTAGGAGCAGGTTGCATCAGGGAAAAATCTTGTTCGGCGAACAGTTAGTTGGACCAGGAAAGCCTTAATGCCGCCGTTACGTGTAAAACGTCGTGTCTGCCGAGTTATCTGAATGATACTGCATCTTCAAAGATATTGGTCTTAAACATCGTTGGGTGCCATTAAAACTAGAAAATGTCGACGTTTCATCACATTATGAGCCATGTAATTTCTCCCTCGAACTAAGAAACCCGGCCATTTTTCACACGCATACGAATTAATCCAATGTTGATCGGCGATATAGATGGGTCAACCGATTTCAGTCGAAAGATGAACACAAAATTTGATGATGTCACCAATGCAAACATAAGCAACACCACACTATGTCGGATAAGGTAGGTGATCTTTATGTGATCCGCTATTCTCATTTTGCATTTGATATGATGCTGTACTCGGCCGAGCATTTAGCGAGTATTTTTTTCTTCAGAAGGCATAACTGACGTACATTATTTTTTGCAAGCCCATGTCGTATGCTTGCTAATTAATATAGAAATCCGCAACAGCTGGGTGTGTCTTCAGCCCAAGTTCGTCCTTCAAAGTATTCCAGCGCCCCAGCTGATCACCAATATTTGTCCGAGTCTCCGTTTTATCTAATTTACGCTTTTCTTCTCAAATCCGCTTAAAACAAGCGGGCCTGCCTCTCTTCATTCCCTCTCGAATCACTCTGTCCACCACATCACTACTTTTGAAGCACTCCCGAAAAAGAACGGAATTACTACTTCGGGACTGAAGTAAAAGGTGGTACCTCTTAATTCTAAACTGAATATTTGAACGTCGTTTAAACTCAACATCTTCACTATTTCAAAGAAAGGTTAATGTCAGCTTTTTTAATAAACAAATCATTTCCTTGCTTCCAAACCTAATTTAGACTGGAAGAACGGTGAAATTTATGAAAAACGGCAGTATTAAGGCTTTAACACGATATATCTGGTCGCATGCAATATTATACTATATCCAAAGAAATAACTAAGTTAACTGACCTCTACAGGTTACAGTGCCAATAAATCTTTCAGTGAAAACACTTGCAGATAAAACTATCCGTTCGGGAGCTGCGGTGGCACAACTGATAGAGCCTAGGACTTGTAATCCAGAGACGCGGGCTTATAACCAGCCAAGGTCAGCCCGGGTGAGCTACCTCGGTGTGTCCTTGGGAAAGGCGCTTAGCTCCTATTTTCTCGGCAAGACGTAGCCAGTGGTGTTTTAAAAGTGCCGTTAAAACCAGTAAAACCAAAGAAACAAACGACCAACTAAACATTATGCGAAATATTTAGCTGAAAAAAATCGTGTCAATTCAACCACCTATGACCAGAAGAGCTAACAAAACGTAACGTATTCCAGCTCCAACACGTTTATTGTATCTTGCAGATCAGAAATTAATGCTAGCGTATTGGTCCAAAAGTTTCCTATAAATCATTATAAAGTGCAAGTAGCAGCATTTACAAGTTTGAAGAATAGCCCAGACAATTCCTTTAACATGAGAGGGGGATTGTGGTATATATTATTTAAAATTCATGCTCCGCCGTTAATATGATAATTCATAATAATCGTGATTTGATTAAAACCATTTTGTCTGCTGGTGTATTAATATGTCTTAATGTGTAATCATGGATGTTTGGGAAATTCGTTTTTCCCTCACTGCTCATAATAAATAATCCTACATTTTATGGTATTTTGTCTGTTTACCTTTGCTTTACTTATTGCTTTACAAACTGTAAAATAGTTTATGGCGTGTGTACCCGCTTGGTAATGACATGATACATTTGGACATATGACCTTCAATAAGCACGTTAGAAACTATACAAGGTCATTATTTCTAACTGTTACGAGTACCTGTATTACATCGTTGATAGTACGAATATGTGAGCATATTTACTTAACTACCACTAAAGCAAGCTTGGGGGGGGGGGTCAGTTCTTAAACTTTACTAAAATATGGCAGGGTCAAAAGCATTAAAACCTTTGTAATACATCTAGAGTATGTGCATATAAAAATCTTAAACACAAACACCAGGTACCCTTCCGGACAGCTGGCGAGTCTTTCGGACTGAATTTCATCTCCAGCGACTAATGATGTTAATATTGTGTATGTGAAAAATTCGTAAACACTTGTGCCTCTTTTGTCAATAAGTGATACTGGTGACCATAAACTATAAACTCAGATTCCTGAGAGCATCAGTCATCGTTGACATTCGACCTCAGCAACCTGAAGTTCCGGTCAAGATATACAACTATGATTCTGACTCGCGTACCTTTAAGATATGACGTTTAGGCCATTCAAAAACATTTTCAGGACGATGGAAAACAAGTCGGGCATCTATTACACTTCTGAGCCAAGTTTCTTTCCTCTGTTTCACTGGTTAATATTCCTTGAACCTGGCTCTAAGAAGCTACTACGCGAACTGGTAAGAGAAGTTCTGATCACACCTAGACGGCTCTGACATCCAGAGCAACCGATACATAGCGTGTCCGTTTCCCATATTCTCAGTGATTACCCGCCAGTTTTTCGCGATGACGCCTCGCGGATTCAAAACAATATCGTTCATGTCCACGTCAGACGTTTGCAGTTTTCCAGACAGATCTTGAAGAAAAACTAAAAAAAAATTATTTTGCTCGACGCCAACAACAATCTGGTTGCTTGCTCAGCTATGTTGGCATTTCTTATCAGATCCACATCAGTGCTACGTCGGTCGCTGCGGATCAGTAAATTTCAACAGGCATTTCGTATATTATCAAGCGTAGTTTCCAAATGACAATACAAAATCAGTAAGTGTTTGAGAGATCGGGCTTGAAGAAAAGCTTTGCTTGCCTCTGTGTATTCAGTGCATTAGCAACATGATGCCCACATATTGGGTCGTCTATCCGAGTTCGTAAGCAACGTTGAATAAACTGCGATCGTCTTTGAAGGATGAAAACAATCCGGGCAAACTCATCAAGTGTGTATGTGTGTGTTTTTGATTTTTTTTACGTAGCTTTAACAATTTTTCGATCATGTCGCTAAAATGTCTGCAGTGTGGCAGTTTATAGTGATGTCTAGCACTGGGACATCATGCCGCAGACATGCAGCGCGATGTCCCACCCAGTCACATTATCCAGACACCAGGCCGACCAGTTCTAACACTAACCTCTTAATGCTGAGCGCTAAGCGAGGCAGCTGGTAGTACCTTTTTTACAAGTCTTAGGTATGACTCGGCCGGGGTTCGAACCCGCGACTCCCGCATTCCGAGGCGGACGCCCTAAGGACAATGCCACCGGAGCCGTTGGTAAACTCATCAAATAAAAAAGCTGAATTGCCCATATCAAAGTTTAGTGAAGGTTTAGTGATCTGAAATGTTCATTATAATTCCATCATTCTATTGATTTAAACTGGTGTAACTGATATTTTAATTATCAACTGGTGTCAATCAAAGTTTGTTTGCTTTTTTACCGTATATTCACCACTATGCCAGTGTAATCAAATACGATGATAGCCTAATTTTTAAATATACTGTTAAGAGCCTAATTTTTAAATATACTGTTAACAATTTTCCATCTGTAATTGTTACGAATGATGAAATTATTTTTGCAATAAAATGAGGAACCTAAAATCAGAGTTTGACTATTCAATTAATCTTTAAGATACGTAAGCACACACTCATTCATCTGTAAGCAACACAATTACAAATAATTACATACATCGGCAATATTGACAGTCATATATACATGCGCTACCGAAGGATGTCACAACATTGTTAGTTCAGTCACAAATAGTCCTATCAAAATCCAAAAGTGTAGGATTCCGAATGATTTCCAGTGGTGATCCGAATGAATTCCAATTTTGAATGTGCTAATGAACCAATAGCCTGGAATGTGGAGATGTGGTCTTGATGTATCATAATGATATAATCCAAAATGTCTTCGAATGAATTCATAGTAATGCCAAAATAGTGATATAGTCGAAGAAGTATTAATGAGTACTTTTAATTACAGTGAATAATCGAAATAAATAACTCTTAATAAAAACTGAACACAACAATACTGACTCCAATTAGGAGTTTAAGATAAGAATGAGTAATTCTGAAGTAAACAACATTTATACAAAAATCTAAGACACATAAACAGAACCAGGATGAGGGCAATTTCCCATCAAATTTTTGTAAACAACTTGCTTCTAGAACATTCTTAAATTCTTAATAAAGCTAGACCTTCAACTTAACATCTGTAAACAAATTTACCTCCAATTAATAATGAATTTAAAATATAACCTAAAATCATAGACATGTATTTGCTCTGAAATACGTTGTTTACCTCAAAAAAATAAAAGATGCGAGTAGTCAGGTAGTCACTAAACCCTATTACTAACCAAGGCTAATCATACAATATTGATATGTGTAACATATAATCATGGAGAAATTCCAACGGGCAATACAAATTGAATATACATGAAGGTGACCGTGAGAAATGACAGCGGTGATGTGCCTCCAGAGCCCATAAGCGAAAACAAACGCGTTTATACAGCCGTCGAAAGGATTAGTACAAGCATCCACAATGATAATTTCGACAACACAGCTTTACCATTAACGACGCCATTAAAACGCCAAACTGCATCAGTGTTGTTGCCCTTTCGATATAGCCTGACTGTGTTTGGTTCCGAAAACAGCCTCGCGAAATCTCTGAAAAATCTAAATATGTGACAATGAGAAATCGAGCATGACATTGCCGAGTCTCCGTGAAGCTGTCCTTGACGCTGCGCAAATCCAAGGTTATAATTAGGATTGCAAAATAATACATTGGCATCGGCATTGAGAGCGGCTGTGGGTGGGGTGTGTGACATATTCTACAGCCTATCGCATTATAAACTATACATGAGCTGCATTGTCGGATCCATCCTTAATATGCATCACAAACGGAAAAGAGGATCTCGCATAATCATCACTGTATCTGGCGAGTCCCATAATCGTCGTGGCAATGTTAACGTTACTTAAATATGCTTCAATTTCATTTCAATCGATGAGATAAGGCAAGCTGCTAAACAATGCCATGATTTCATTTTGACGAATCAAACTTTAGTGTTGGCGGCGTAATTGGAAGCCGGTGTAGTCATTATGTACATGTTTTCCATCGATTTCCAAGAAGGTCTCACAAGGAAGAAAGTATCTATACGTGCTACGCACTTGAAATTCTATTCGGTCTATCTGATTATGCTCCTTAGTCGGGTATGAATGATAAATCTCTTACTTCGATCTACTGTCATAAGTATATTCATGTCAAACGCGGCATCGGTTACTTCTTTGAATTTTTTCATAAGTTTTTACTTACCGGTATATATTATCAGTCTCGTCTCATCAGTTTTTCTGTTGTCCACAGCCATAAATAGTTTCACACTGCCACATTTGCAATCATCGAATCAGTGATGGCTTGTGCTAACTCAGCTAGACGTTGTTGAGAAGCTTCATTGACAATTTTGCCAACCGCGCTTGCATTGTTGCTTGGAAGGGCAACCGCCTTTGTTGGTGCCCGAGTTACTAATCGTCGTATACAACTGACTGCACCGCAATTCCATAATTTCCATTCGATCCACAGCAGCGCTTCTGATGCTTTCATGAACTCGCATTGTAACTGGTTTCACGGTAGGTGCGACGCGAGATGTCTGGGTCACAAGCATCTTTTGGGGTTCCTGTGATCACTCCCCGGACAGCTTCACCAATGCCATTTCTATATTATGCCACGTAAAGGACACGCACGAATATCACACATCCACGTAGAAATGTCACTGTATTACATATTGCAGTTGTATTGCCAAGGTCTGCCGGGGAGATCCAACTCGTGTCCGTCCTGGTCGGTTAGAGCGTTCGCCTAGGATGCGTGAAGTTGCGGCTTCAAATCCCAGCCGAGTCATACCAAAGACTTATAAAAATGGTACTAGCAGCTGCCTACCTTGGCGCTCTGCATTAAGAGGTTTGTGTCAGGACTGGTCGCCTGGTTTCAGGATGATGTGACTGTATGGGACATGATATGCCCCAGTGTTAGATATCACTCTTATCCGTCACACTGCATACATCTTAGCAATATTACTCAAACTGTTAAAGCTACTTTAAAACACACACACACACACACACACACACACACACACACACACACACACACACACACACACACACACACTTTGTTTCTCCTCGGGAATATCATTAATATCTTCGGGTCAACCAAGAACCGTACTAGTAACGAATGTGCAATGTCACCCGCTTTCTGCGTAGATTACATCGAGATGGCAGAGCTGAGTGTAGGCTCATGCTCGCGTGTGTTGATTTTAGAATCACGCTTGGTCATCAAAAATTCCTCCGTCAGATCTCATCACTGAGTGAGTCAATCCCCTACACGCCCGTTGGAAGTTTAATAACATTGTAGGTACCTCCTCGACTATTCGAATATTAGGCCAACTGCGATAAACGCTGAACGACGCTATTGCGATTGGTAGTATTCGGGATTGCCCGAGGTTATTAGTGTTAAGAAAACCATATGAAATTCTGGTTTCGTCGACGATATCGTGATCATCCAAGTAACGCTTGGAGTTGTATTTGCAACAACACGCTGAATCGCAGGAGAGATATCGCAAAAAATGGAACTAATCATCGGTGTTGGTCGCGAGTTCATCATATACACGACTGATGTCTTATATTAGTTCGTGCATTAACAAGCGAAACGTCCACGGATCTATAATATCGTCTGTGAAGTGATGTGATGTGATTATGATTTTTAACGTAGCTTTAACAATTTTTCAGTCATATCGCTACGATGTCTGCAGTGTGGCAGTTTATAGTGATGTCTAGCACTGGGGCATCATGCCGCATACATGTAGCATCATGTCCCACCCAGTCACATTATCCTGACACCAGGCCTATTAGTCCTAACACTAACCTCTTAATGCTGAGCGCCAAGCGAGGCAGCTGTTAGTACCATTTTTGTAAGTCTTTGGTATGACTCGACCGGGGATCGAACCCACGACCTTCCGCATCCGAGGCGGACGCTCTAACCACTAGGCCACCGGAACGGTCAATATCGTCTGTGAACAATCGATGAATAATTAATGTGTCATCATTTATGACGTCTGGTGCGTTGTTATCAGCGCGAACCGATCCGGAGTGTGTTTCAGACAATCCACGAGTTCATTGATCTGTTGCTTGTATATAGACAGACATTTGAACCGTTTCAGTCCTACTTGTTTATGCATATTTCCCCGACCAAGACCTTTTCGACGTTTGTGCGCCTTGGATCTTCATTGACAGGAGCAGCATCCTCTGGTGAGGCGTAATATTCTTCATCGCCCGCGGAAGGCACATTCTCCTTGGGATACAAATACTCCACATAAAAACGCGCTCCATAGTTTTTTGCAAGTGTTTTTCCTATGTACGGATAAAATTATGGCAGTATGGCTGGATTTTTTTCTGCACCTAGGTTTCCAGACATCCGAACGATTCTCTGAAAATCGTTTGTTATATCATTATAACTGTAGAGTTTTTCAAGTCACATAAAATCACGAAATAATCATCCGCACCAATCAATTCTGAGGTAACTCGTGCGCGTATCCGCAGACAGTTAATGTTTCAACATAGTCTTTTTTTGTCTTTCGGATCAGGTACGTTAGCGGAAAACTTAAAGAAATATCAAAGATTATCTATCGCGCCTGTTCATTAAATGTTTGAACTGGTGTTGACAACTTTGATTGGTAATCAGGTAGTTGTTCATATGGAACACACGCAAGTGTTTCTCAAGCATCCTCTTGCATTTCCTTTAAACGTTTATAGAATTTTTATCCCTCGTACTGGCACATCTTTGACCGTCCAGGCGGTTTACTCCATGGCTTTCTTGATAGTTTTGGTACGCAAGGCCCAGTTCCTTTTCTGTAGCGGTGGTTATGGCAACTTTCTTCACATTTTCCTCGGTTTCGCGTGTGGGTTTGATCAGTGGTGCAAACGTTTGTTCGATGCATTCTGTGACGTCTTCCTGTGCAGTCGGTCGCGACTGTAATACACCTATATATCCTCGATACGTTCACGGACATTGATATAAATGTAGTAAGGTTCCTGATGTTCACTGGCAGTTTCATTAACAGAATCTGCTATGACATCGCTGATGGATTTCATCAGTGTATACGTTTATCGCGCTGATAAATTGCTTCATATGTTTGCATGAGGCATGTTCGTCCGAGACACGTTCGTGTTCAAACCCGCGAGATACGTTTCCCCCGATTGGAACTTGAAGTTGCAGTCAATTGAGAAGAAACTATATGGGTCTCGGATGAACTCAGCGAAAATATTCTAAAAAATAATCCCAGAAACATCGGCGGCGCACCAGGTCCAATTAATGTTTGCAAGGCCGTGCACGTCAGCCTTACGAAATATCATCATGTTGCAGTTAGTCCGGATCAGTTTTGGCGTGTCTGGATATCGCTGAGTCAAACAAACGGTATCTGTTTTTGTGCCGGCCCTGGGAAAATGTTATTGCTGGGTTGACTTGCCGCTCAAGCACAAGTCGTACGCAATATTATTCTCGTTCGGGTCAGGGTCGTCAGTCGCAAGGGCATCATCAACTGCTGAATGAACTCTGATGGACGAGGAAGATGTCTTCAACGATGCAACGCGTCCGTGAAACCCGAGTACATACGGTCGATCGTCCACGGATGGTGCAATAACGTACAGCCGAGCCCACTTTAACAACTGAAATATTAAATTCAACATCAGTCGAGTATGGTGCTAGAAACAAGTACAGAACATTATACCTGCCAAACAGGAGTTCACTCAGGAGTTGTTTCTGTGTGTGTGTGTGTGTGTGTGTGTGTGTGTGTGTGTCTGTCTGTCTGTCTGTCTGATTTGGATTTTTAACGTAGCTTTAACAATTTTTCAGTCATATCGCTACGGTGTCTGCAGTGTGGCAGTTTATAGTGATGTCTAGCACTGGGGCATCATGCCGCATACATGTAGCATCATGTCCCACCCAGTCACATTATCCAAACACCAGGCCAACCAGTCCTAACACTAACCTCTTAATGCTGAGCGCCTAGCGAGGCTGATGTTAGTACCATTTATATAAGTCTTCGGTATGACTTGGTCGGGGATCGAACCCGCGACCTTCCGCATCCGAGGCGACCGCTCTAAAAACTATGGCACCGGAGCGATCAGGTGTCTGTATTTTCGATGCTAATCTATATGATTGTTAGCGTGATACTGCGCCTATAACATAGCCCATTATAAACACCGGCTGTCATTATTTTTCACATTTATCACTGTCCGTAGTGGAATATATTTTGGTATAGGAATATAAGTTTATCCGCACAAAGGCTTCTACGGGGAACAATGAAGTTCAACTTTTACAAAGCTTTCAGAGTCCATCCTGAACCTGCTTTGGTGTATTTTTCCAATGTTTAGAAAAGTTTGTTGATTTCATCACTGATAGCCTTAGTGTCGTCACGGTTCAAGATCGAACAAGATCACTGTCTTGCGTATCGAGTTATTTTGTGGAGATAAAGGATATAATCAAGTGCGCACCGAGAACAATGTTTCACCTAAAACCCTGATGTGCCCTCATGATGTAATGTTGATAATTATCGAAGGATGCATGTTGGAAAGCTTCATAGCGATGTTGCCTGGTTTGTACGCGTGGGGGATAATTGCATGCTAATTTTTATAAATCACCAACGCGATTGTACAACTTAAACTAGGGGATTTGGGCTCATTGGCGAACATATATGACAACCTCATCGGCGACCTCATGTGCAATTTCTGCCCACGTAGCCTGTGGATGACTCTTTATACGAAAATGTGCTGCCTTTGCACGAAACTGCCGTACAGCCATCCTCGGCTCCTTTTGAGAAAGTCCTAATAATGCAAGAATGTCGGCTTTTCTTGCGCCTCTCTAGATCTTTATTCAAGGTTCTTGCGCGGATTGCTAATTTACAGTTTCCGGTGCAATCAGCGGTGATGCATCTGGTGAAGTTGTATTACAACCAGCTGTGGCACATCTGTGAATTCTAATACTGCAAATGTATCTCCTATTCTCATTTAGTATGGAATCCTTATTCCACGCTCTCGCGCGGATTGATTGACAGTCGGCATAACTTATTATACGGGGAAAACATTGATATTTATTTACCAATACATTGTTTAATAAACAACAATTTCTATGATCCTTGACAACATCGTTCGGTTTTTCCCTGGCAACATCGTCGGCTTTTTCCATGACATGCGCATTGGCAGTCTTCGGCGCCGCTCACGATAATACTCGGGAACAGATCCAAAGCTGATTACGCGACTTGACTCCGATACCACATTTTAGGCATGGTCCAGCACCATGCTAACACGTTATGCTATGAGTGAGATTAATGGCATATTCTGTTTCAAAGTCGTTTTCCATATTAGTCTCTAATTTAATTTCTGTTTGGTTCATTCTCTTTTCTGTATTGCCTTCATCTTGTTTCTGATATATATAGTATCGTATAAGACTAATATTACAACTCTGTGTCCTTAAACTAAGTAACAGAAAGAAGCAAAACCAATAACTTTTGTAATATTTAAAAATAATTTAATTCTCCAGGTTATAAAATGAAACCTTAAGAGGAAATTACAGTATTATGAATTAAATCCAAAATAATCCTAAAAATTATATAAAGTCCAACAGATTAGGGTATGTTGTTGTACCAATATCATTGAATGTGCTGAAGGGCCAACCGTTTTGAATGTATCACAATGGCATTGTCCAGAATGTCTTTGGATAAATTCAATATAATCTCAAAATGCTGCTTTATTCCAGATAGTCACATCAGCACTTTGTAATTCCAATAAATAATTTAAATAAACAATTTTTCTCAACTTAAATCTAAACACAACATTGAATACATTTGAAGACTGATTTCAAAACGAGAACTATACTTGGGAATGTGAACAAGATTATTTGTTCAATTCTCTCCTTACATACATCTCCACGACTCTATTATGATCCTATGTCGCAATTCATCCGTGTGACTTATTTCACAATACCTCCCACCTGACCTATGTCGCAATACTCAACCATCCAATCATCAATTACCCCAAACTTGTAAACAGGTTAAATATCAAGACCGAGTTTAAAACTAGTAAACACCTGTTTATAGCGCTATCTAAAAACAGAATCCACAGTCATTGACCGAAACGTCAAACACACAATACAGGTATACTTAACACTAAACACTTCATAATCCAGACGATGGTACGCAATTGTATGGCCATGATACGTACAATACCCTTTTCCATTTAAGATGGTGATTTTTAATATCCCATTAGGCTCTGCTAAAGGAAGAGGCTCAAGTTCCTAATTTTGGCTAATATGAGAGGTCTCAGCACGAATAAAATTTCCTCCAAGCTGGGATCAGTACAAATGATTCCTCGACTTCGTTCTAAAATTTTACACCAACTACATCACCATTCTTTTCACGTTTGTATCCAATAATGGCAAACGTCTTGTACCACTTGTATGTGTGCTCTGTGCTTTGCATTCTTCCATGTCTGAATATATATTTAGTAAACTTGTCACAATGGGCCAGCTGCCTTTCTTCTACATCGTTGTAGATTTCTTCCTATATTTTCTCAAGATCAGCGAGCGTGGATGCCATCTGTATATTAATTCTGAAGGCATTTATATAATTGTGGTGATCTTTGTTGTCTTCGCTAATGGTTTCAATATCTTCACTGTCTTCCTTAGACATTTCGATTTCGTCACTTCTTTAAAAAAATTTAATAGCATCTTTTGGGCCTCTCTGACGAAATCTATAATGTGTATTCATGATAAATAGTAATTTAGTCCTTGCTTGTGACCAGTGACGGATTTAGGCATAAGCTAAACAAGCTACATCTTAGGGCCTCGCAGTCTGAGGGGGCCTCTCAAATTTATTTTATACCAAATAGGGCCTCTACAATTTCCCATAGCTTAGGGCCTCGCTATGTCTAAATCCGGCACTGCTCGTGACCTTACAAATACATTCGTGGTCCAGTAATTTAATTCCAATATTAGGCGCAGACATTAAATCTTTCATAATAATATATGCATCAAACTGTGTTCATTATTTGGTTTTGTTCGAAACTTAGAACAGGTACTGAAATTCTTAACCATCTAATACAGGAAACTGACAAATCTAAACACGACTCGAGTATCATACACGAAAACGAGAGGGGGATACTGTTAGAAACATCAGCACACTACTCTGATTTGAAACTCGAAACTCCTTGAGCCCGAGATACCAAATTCGGACAACGGGAATAAAGTTCGAATGAGAAACATTTAGAAATGTACGCACATAATGGATGGGCTGGACCGCTCCAGTGGCCTAAGTGGTTCGAAAGTCCGCCTCGGATACGGAACGTCACGAGTTCGATCCCCGGCCAAGTCATACCAAAGACTTATGAAAATGGTACTAGCAGCTGCCTCGCTAGGCGCTCAGCATTAAGAGAGTGTTAGGACTGGTCGGCCTGGTGTGAGGATAATGCAACTGGGTAGGACATGATGCTACATGTCTGCGGCGTAATGCCCCAGTGTTAGTCATCACTATAAACTGCCACACTGCAGACATCGTAGCGATATGACTAAAAATGTTAAAGCTACGTTAAAAATCTCTCTCCCACACACATAATCAATAGAAAGCTTATGATAACTGTACTCCTATTAGAATGATTCCTCAGCAGGAAACGAGATAGTGAAGTAACAGAAAGGATCTCCTTCCCCTCTTCTAAGGAATGTTGCTTTTTTGTAATGCTTTTCACCGTAGTTTCATACAAACTTTCTGTTACACTGCTAAAGTAAAATGATACTTTCTTTGTCAAAGAAAATGTGCAATTTTGTTCGTTTGGCTGTAGCAAATTGGTGAACAATGTGTCAGCCGCTAAGCATATCTCTCTCTCTCTCTCTCTCTCTCTCTCTCTCTCTTCTGCCGTATCTAAAACGCAAATAGTGCAGTTTTTCACAGTCGTGTCTTGCGCTACGAAGTGAGTCAGCAACAATATTGATCCGATGGCGGAGAAAATATCCACCTTCCCAGGAATGCTGTGGTAGATTTTAAACAATTATTGCAATTAGACCATAAAATATGCCATAGGTAATTAAATGGGAATTTTCAAACAGTGTATAATGGTGAGAGAGAGAGAGAGAGAGAGAGAGAGAGAGAGAGAGAGAGAGAGAGATTATAATGACAGCCCCTATGTTCTGAGGTGAAAGTTGAATTTACTCTCTCTCTCTCTCTCTCTCTCTCTCTCTCTCTCTCTCTCTCATAAATTGCTCGTAAAATATAACTTACATAAGTGCGTAAACGCGTGTTCTTGTCTGTCTGTGAATGTGTTCCAGAATATAATTTATCCCTCTAAAATAAAGTCATACGTAAGTTTCTCAAGATCAACGTAAAGCAAGGAAGACATAAAAAATAAAAAAAACTCACGTCCTAACTATTCAAGGGTATCATTTGTCCATTAAATACATCTGTCTTAGATATGTCTTAAAGTCCAAAGTCCGGCAGGTACAGTTCTAACTAATAAAAGCTCTGTACAGTCCAGTAAGGACTTCTGCCAATAATATTACAAACAAATAACACCATCACCCAACGATATTAAATAAATTAAGCTTCATACAGACAAAACACAAATTAAAAAGCAACCAGTCAATTTGCTCCTGTATTTAGTCCGTTTGTTGCCGCAAACGAGGGCCGAAGAAGACCTCTGCCTCTCTGAATGGCCAAATTGTTTCAGTAGTAACAAATTACAGATGCCTTGAGACTGCATTGTTGTGGCTATAAAATACAAGCTTATAAAACTTTTCTACATGAAAATTGGAAATATATTTATATGGTAATCCAAGTGACCTGCAGTGTCGGATTAAACCCTGTGGAGGCCCCTAGGCAGTCGAAATCTCGGGGGCCCCCTTCGCAAATGATCTCCTAATACATCAAGATCAAATCAATTCAATATTATTTTGATCCGTTGTCGCGGGGCCCCTAAAAGGCGTGGGGCCCATAGGCCGGTGCCTACTCTGCCTATTTGGTAATCCGGCACTGGTGACTTGTACAATATATTTATACGGTAATCTAAGCGACTCGTACAATATAATTATACGGTAATCAAAGTGACTTATACAATATATTTATACGGTAATCCAAGTGACTTGTATAATATATGTATACGTTAATCCAAGGCACCTGTACAATATATTTATACGGTAATCCAACTGACTTGTACAATACATCTGGCTTATGAATCTACAATACGCGATCCTTTTTAAAAGTTTCAGTTCCAAGGGGATTTTTTTAATATGCAAAATGGCAACAGCGAAGAATATGGGACATGGTGGTATGAACAACCTGGTGTAGGTCACCAAATTGTTTACCCGCATTTAATCTTTTATTCTCCACATTCCAGAAATAATTCAAATGATTTAAAATATTTATTCCGATTCCTATATTTTGAAACTGCCTATCGATTAGTCTGCATAATACATTCATTTCAAGAAAAAGTAAGAGATTTTGTGTTTTTGTCCTCGCCATTCCTACTCGTTATTAACTCATTTTCATTATGCAGAGAATTAATGTCACATCTATTGGGTTCTTTGGGGTGGGTGGGTTGAAAACTATGTGTTGCAAAGCGCACATTTATCAAAACGATAAGGCCGTATACAGTGCCGACAAGGGGGGGGGGGCAACCGGGGATATATCCACGGGGCCCGGGCCCGTAACGGGCCCGGGCCGAACAACACTTTTTAATTTTATAAAAGAAAAATTTTGTTTGAACAAGAACTAGGACAGGTCCGGGTGTTTCTTACCCCAGGGCCCGTGATCGCTCTCTACGGCCCTGGCTGTATATAAAGTTAGAGAAAAATTCTATCTCAGATGCGACAAAAATGCGAGCTATAGACACTTCGTGTCACAATAGTCCAATCGAAATGTTTTATGTTTACACAAAGTATACGACAGAAAGTAAAACAATTGAAGGAATAACGATAGGAAATGAAAGAAAGGTAAATATAAGAGTGACCCCCATTCCTGATAGAGCAAAATTGTAAAAAGAGAACGTCACCCCATTTTTCCATGTATGTTGGAAGTTTATAATTCGTAAGTGCGACAAAGTTATCACATTTTTGCATTATATCCAAAAGTATCACAATGAGAACAAAGTTAATAGCTATCGTTTGAACAACATAAAGAAAATTATAAAATAGAGCCACATACGAGGTTCAACGGTTTATTCATACGGGTTTCACAATATAGCTAAACATTCATACGAGTTACAGAAATTCCTGGATCCAGTTTAGCTCCTAGAAAATATTCTAATTTTGTCCAAAAGAAGTTGACTTGAGTACAATGACAACACGTTTGGTCAAAAGTATCTTGTTTATATTGACAAAACTGTCACACGATTGTATGTGCCCATGACATTTAATCTACGACTTTCTTGTCTGGCGTGTTTGTGTTTGTTTATTTGGATTTTTAACGTAGCTTTACAAGTTTTTGTCATATCGCTACGATGTTTGCAGTGTGGCAGTTTATAGTGATGTCTTGCAATGGGGCATCATGCCGCATACATAGCATCACGTCCCGCCCAGTCACATTATCCTTAGACTGGGCCGACCAGTCCTTACACTAACCTCTTAATGCTGAGCGCCAAACGAGGCAGCTGCATGTACCATTTTTATAAGTCTTCGGCATGACTCGGCCGAGGATCGAATCCGCGACTTCCCGCATCCGAGGCGGATGCTCTAACCACTTAGGCCACCAGAGCGGTCATATGTTGTTTGGCACATTTCTGTGCAGAAATTTATCTTAAAGTATTTTAATTTGATAACTATCCAAATATACGTAAAATTATTATCAAAAATGTGTGCCCATTTCGGATTTTTTTCATGTGTGCAAGATCTAACTTTATTAACTTATTATAAAATTATTTCGTAACCATTCTGTCGCTTACAATAACATCTAACGTTTCGTAAAACACGTAGATAGGTCTGCATACATTTTGCTGCTGTAATTTATTTCTCAATCGATGCGGTACTGCGTTAGATAATCCATTTTTGGGGCTGGGGGTGGCGGTAAATACACTATTGGCTATATCATGTCAAGGAAATGGGAGGTAAGTGCATTTCCCAAGGACACACTGAAGCAGCGGACCCGGGCTGGCCTGTGCGAATAATCGAATCCCACTATCTACGGATTATGAGTTCGACATCTACCAACTTAGTTTCCACGGCTCCACATGTAACAAAAGTACTCGTTTATATTCAAATGTCCACAAACCTCATTAAGATGCATACATTATTTTTCTTTCAAACAATCGCCAACAAACAAGACCAGGTTTAAAGTAATTTTTGTACATACTATATCATTATTCATTCCTATGTGAGAATTGTTCCATAATATTTAGGAGCGAACATAATCTGTTAAATCATTCACGTCTTCATGTTCATGCTCTACTTTGATAACGTTCTTATTAAATGTATCATTTACATTGTGAAATCCTTCATACGACTATTACAGTTATTTTGGGCTGTTGTTTAGCTTTAACGGCACGATTAACACATTACTGTCTATACCGTTCTGTGGAAATGGGAACTACATGTCTTTCAGAAGGAACACAGGGGCTGCCGATATGAGCTGTGCGGGCGGGTATCAAACCCACCGCCAGTGGATTACGATTCCGATGCTCTACCAAATGAGCTACAGCGACTTCCTCTATTAAAATAAAAGATTCCCTCCAAAAGCATTTAGCTCTTGTGACGCCTCCCAACCCCCAACCCCGAAATAATAAAAATAATTATTAAAAAAAAGCAACAGATGTTCCATTTTCAGTGGAGATTTGCATCCAAGTATCAAATTTTCATATAATTAAAATATGCGTCAACAAAAGAAACATGCTTAAGAAGTTTTTCAACGTATTAATTTTTAGCTTTCGTGTATCTTGTCAAGTTTATGTTAAACAAAGTTATAAGCATTTTTGACGATGTGATAAAATTTGCATGTTCAGCTCAGGCATTAAGAAAATTACAGAAATTAATTAAGTGACTTTATAATAGAAACTATTATCCAGCAGACCGCTCCGGTGGCCTAGTGGTTAGAGCGTTCGCCTCGTTAAAAATTCAAATCACACACACACACACACACACACACACTATCTAGCAATGAAAGTTGGGCAGCATTTACAGTATTGTAGTCTTGATTTTTAAAAGAGCTATTAGCACGATTGTGATACATTCCATCTATCCGTTCGACCATAGTTGCTAGGTGCAAGAAGATATTATTTTACTGTAGGGTCACAAGGTACAGTTCAAGACAATAAAAAGCTCGTCCATCTGTGCATATTTCTCAAAATATTTCACACCGGAAGTGAACAATACTTGGGATGGATACGAGAATACCGCCTGTGAACGACTGAGGGTTAAAAGAGGTCTAAAGTGAATTATTTCTTTCTTGGTTCAATTACACACACACACACACACACACACACACACACACACACACATATGTATATAGTTGCACATTAATCGAGCAGTAATGGACATTTTACATACCACTGTTTGCCTATAATGATCAATGATTAAGTTATGGGGTTTTTTTTAAATTTCGGAGGAATACTGGCAGGTCGAGATGAGACAGCGTCCCTGCTCTCTCTCTCTCTCTCCCTCTCTCTCTCTCTGAGACGGCTGAGAGAGAGGGAGAGAAAGGGGGGGAGGGCTTTTCAAAATTCCAGACAAGTTGGCTAAACAGTATAACGTAACACATTATTTATAGCTAGATGAGCTTTAGGTGCGCCATACGTGAGGATTCGTGCAGAGTACTGCAACACGTCGTAATAGTATCACTCATCATGACTTGGGACTCGATACTCTGACACGGGAACGAAAGCTATCGATCGCCTGCAGCTTAACAGAGTGACATGCATTAAAAAAAGGGATGTTTGCTCTTTTCAGTCTTCACGCTATGATAAAATTTTGTCATATCAAATATCATACTGAAAAAGCGTGTAAAGCGACTACCTAGACATGTATTCTTACCATTTTCATACCAGTCCCCCTCCTCTTCCTCCTCCCCCACCTCCTCTCCGTCCTCTCCGAGGATGTAGTCCCCTTCCTGCATCTAGGTGTTTGGTCATACAGGCGCTATGACCTCCTCCACATGCTTAGATATGAACACACTGACGGCTGGTCCAATGACGTCATCTAATTATGAACATCACCGAGTTTGCAGAGGCTTTACACTGCTCTACTACGTGGCATATACCGTAGTGCCGACTGCTGAATGTTGTTGGAGGTCACGTGGCAAGATAACGGTGCGCAGCGATCGGTCAATATGTTAATGTCGAATATCGACTAAGCCTCGAAGGAAAGCATAACCAAGCGAAGACGTTATGCATGACCCTATCTTTGACAAATATACATTGGTAGTTTCGTGGTGTAGTGTACAAACAGATGGAAATATTTCATACATGTTTACTCTGCATGGTCATTTTTAAGAGCTTTTCGGTGTCTTCGAGGTGTATCACTGAATCATAAACAAATCGTAAATTTCGCGATCTGTGTCAACCTGATTGCTCTGTGAAATATAATTTGGTATTAACTGTGTAGGCCATCGCGAGTGACAGCAAAATATCCTCCATTTCGATAAGGATCGCCACAGTTTACGACCAATTTTCTCCCTCATTGGTGAAACACATTCATGTTTCCTTTCAACTAGATACTGAATCCTGTATATACAAATATATTATTCGAGTCCTCACAAGTAATTATTTTTTGCCCTCGAAGTTCTCATAACATCAGGATATACTTATCTGAGTGTTGACCATCAATAAGAAAACCATCTCAGAGTAGGTGTAAAAATAAAAATCATTCTCTATTGCTGTCACGATGGGAAACAAGTAGCATTAGAAGTTACTCAGTTTGTTTTAATTTCGACATTTGTGAGCTGCGCAAAGACATTATGTCTAAAAGGTATGTAAATTTATTTCATGTACTGCAAAGTGGAATTTCGAGTGCAACTCTATAATTAGTAAACATTATGTTTTCTATATGATTGCTTTAGTGTTGCTTATACCATGGGGCACCGGATGGCCGAGTGGTCTTCGCCATTACAGATTACTAACAAGTGGTCTCTGTCAGCATGGGTTCGAGTCTCGACTAGGCCAGAGTGGGTATGTAAGAAAGCTTGCCAATAGCTTCCCGTGGTCGTTGGTTCTTCCCATGGTTTTCCTGGATTCTTCCTTCTCCAAATATACTGGCCGCCTATCATGTGCGGGAAAATGGTGTAAAACCCACAAACTACCTGAGGAAACACACACACACACACACACACACACACACACACACACACACACAATAACCGGATTTTTAAAAAAAATATGTAACTTAAATGTATGTTAAGTTGACTGTATGTTCTTTACTACCGTCTACTATAACTAATTGCTCTCTTAAAAATGGAACTAGGTTCATTCTTATAAGTCAAATCAATGGTGTTTAGCTCCTCTCTATAAAGTAGACAGGAGCTATTGTATTACTACCCCAGGTGCCGGCGTCGGCTTCCGCAAATACAAATGCAAATACATAAGGACAACCAAGCAACATCTGAACCATTAATTTGTTTCTATCTCCTAGGCAACAGTCTGCGGGGGATTTGATGGATCCTATACTCTGGGGAGGGGGCTAACCTTGTATATGTACAATATAGGCACATCTTGGCAGAGACTGCGTTTTCCTCAGGTACGTATTGTTATACCCAACTTGGCAAGTAGATGACTCGTGGTAAGTGCTATTACCTCATCGCTACAGTTGATCACCGTGACATATATTTGACGCTTTACATCCTTTGGTTACTTTTGTATTTTAAGTTTATTTGTAATGCTCTATTCATGCTAGACTCGTCAAACTAGATGGCTGTATGCATATCTTTCAGCACCATATCCTTACAACAAAAATGAACACTGCAATCTACATTTCACATTTTACTGGCTTTGGCTACGTTTCTGCATTTAGCTCGTGACCATATAGGTTTTTACTCACTGCTCTTATACTGGTATACCTAGATTCCTCAAGCTTGGAAAGATGGTGCATCCTGATGAGTACTATCTCCTCATCACAAAAGTAAATTACAGTGGCCTATATTTCACGCTTCACTGACGTGGGTTGAATCTCAAGTGCTGTACATGCTTGAGTCATCAGGCTAGATGATTGCGTGCTTTCTATTAGCGCCACACCTTAACAACAAGAGATCACTATGACCTACATTTTAACATTTTACTGATTTACTGGCTCGTGATCAAAGAAGATTTTGTTATCTCCTGTACACATAGTATTATGCCTGGAATCATTAAACTTGGCGAGGCGATGCATTTTGAAGAGTGCTACACCCTCGTCAAAAAGTAAGTCAGTAAGACCTATATTTCATGCATGACTGACTTTGGTTAAATTTTGAATTTTAACTGTTCATGTTCGAATCATTATAATGCCACGATATACAAGAGTGAGGACAGGTCCCCCAACGGTTGCTATGTGAGGCCCTGTGCCCTATTTTACGAAGCATATAAGGCTTACGCACATAATTTTAGTAAGTTCTAAGTAAATTAATTTCTTACGCTATTTCGTAAGTGTATTTCACACAGATATCCATAGGAAAATATCGTACCTCTACGAAAAACGTTTGCGCAAATCACTCTTGTATGGACGGTAGGTAACTATTCGGTAAAATGTTATAGGGCACCTGCAAGAGACGGTGACGAAGATAAGAACAACCATGACAACACAATTCCCAAAAATATCGGACAAAAAATGCATATACTTATTGGCCATACTTAATGATAAATAAGTATTACTGTTTATTAAAAAAGGTGTGTGTGTGTGTGTGTGTGTGTGTGAGAGAGAGAGAGAGAGAGAGAGAGAGAGAGAGAGATCGTCGAGCTACAAGTCCAAGAATGCACAGAATTGAATTCAATGAAGCAAACGGCCAAGCCAGCGGTTTCAAACTCAAACCACCCTGAGGGCCGCATGAGGGTATTTTAGATGGCCCGCGGGCCGCACCACCTTTGTTATCTCGCATGACACCTTGAGACGCCAATCGTTCTGCGGGCTACAGGATACGGCTTGGAGGGCCGCATGCGGCTCGCGGGCCGTGTGTTTGAGATCCCTGGGCTAAGCCATACTTCCTTATTTATCGGTTACCTTCACTCTTTTTATCGACTGTTACTCCCTTCTAATACATCAACGTACCGGATTTTTACGTTCCCAACGGCACACCAACATACTCAACTATTATAAATGGAAAGTTAAATGTGCGTCATCGACAGCCTTCCAAATTATTTGATATTCATTGCAATTCAACGAATAAGTTTTGAAAAGGTTGTAAAGGGTCTTTAATAAGCCGATAAATGAGCCCCACACCTGAACAGATACTGACTGAGGGGTTCAACCTAAACCTTCCGTCAGTATATTATCAGTACAGGTGTGGGGCCTATTTAAATTTTCAAAAAAAATCTTTACTTTCATTTTCTCTGTTTGATCCGAAATGTTGATTTTTTTTTTTTTTTTTTTTTAAATTAAGCTTGTATTCATGCTAATAAGCCTGAAAATAGTATTTAAAGACAGCCAAACTTCGACGTACGTAGGGCTTTCCTTGTCTAAAAATAGAGCTCGACTACGCTAATATGATCACGTGACAAATCTAACTCGTAAACTAAGGCGTCCACGGAATAGGAGTGATGTTGAAGCTTTCCAATTAATTTAAGTGATAAAAAATTCTATGTACTGCTTTCACCGATGGCATCAAATAATTTCAATACATACTAATCTACTCTCCTTGAAGTAAAATAGTTTTATATGCAATTTTAGAGCAGTGGATAAAGAAAGTATTTGTCGTGTAATGTCATAATGAGGGTCATCTCTCTCTCTCTCAAAATAAAAGAATAAAAGGATGAGCCCTCAATCACAGATGCTCGACGCGAGCTTGATGTTGACATAAAGCAATAATCTGAAGGAAAAAACATACTGCTGACCCGTTCTGACATAGGACCCTGCCTATATATATATATATATATATATATATATATATATATATATATATATATATATATATATATATATATATATATGACCCTGTCCATCATGCTATTAAAGGTCTTTATAGCATGATGGATAGGGTCCTATGTTAGAACGGGTCACGAGGGTAATCTGAAGTAATTTTGTCACGCGGTATATTTTTTCCTTCAGATTATTGCTTTCTGTCAACATCAAGCTCGCGTCAAGCACATGTGCCCTCTATCTGTTTATCTATATTTTACTCACATACTCGTCCAAAATTCATCCTTAGTGCAAGTTTAATGTTAATAAGTGACTCTGTACATGAGTTTTAGACTTCACAAGTAAGACAGATGGACAAAGTAAATCCTATATACCGTAAACTTGAAGGAATGATGTTATAAACGGAAATATTTTGAACAGGTCATAATTCTTGACTCCTTTCCCCAAAAATGAAAGGAATTATTAAAGGGGTAAATTAAACATATATGTAACAAAAAAGTATGGCTAACTAGGCTTTAATTGAAAAAGCTGTAAAAAAAAAAAATCTGCAGGTTAAACTTGGTTCAGAGATTTTTCTCTTGCTGCATTAAATTCAAGGACTGTACATTTAATTGGGGGGTGGGTGTCTGGAATGTTTTGACCCCCAAACTTTCCAGCCTTCAGACAGCTTTTAAAAACTTTCACTTTAATTTGTGGTAAGGAACATTTTACATAAAATTATATTAGCTGAAAAGAAATAACTATCTTGAGGTAACAGTATTTCTGGTTTGAAAATAAAGCAAAGGTGCCCCCTCCCCAATGCCAAAATAATTGGTTGGTCCCTTAGCAGGCATGTTCTAGTTCTCCATATATACAGCAATTGTAGAAAATGTAGAAAAAAATTTCCTTTATTTGTAAAGTTTGACTTAAAATGCCATAATAGTTTTACAAAATATTAAAACAAGTTTCTACCTGCATGCAGTCAAAGATTCTTGGTTGCTATGGAGGATAAACTAAACATTAACAAATACATGTCATATTGAATATATCGTGAAAGTATGACATTAAATACAGAGGTTTCGAAGAAGTTGGGAAAATTATATTTCTCACCTGGCTGTCATGGGGACCAAGATACACACATTTGTTTTGTAGATTATGGCATAATAAATATTTCCTCCAATACTTCAATAAAAATGTTTCCAGTCTATTCTTGGGTGGGAGATGTGAAAACATGTATTTTGTACCTGGTTGCTATGGAGTTTTAATGGCTTTGAAACTTGTCAAAATAGAACATGCCTAAGTAAACTCATTGAATATTCAACCAAATATAGTTATTTCTTTAGATGTCAAAGTGTATTTTTGATCTGATTGTTAAAGGAAATAAACTTTTGTTACTTCATAAGTTAATGCAGGACAGATGATAAATTAATAATTTATGATACTGTATGTGTCATGTCTCACTTTCCATGAAGCTCCTAGCAGTTGGAACACCCCTGATATTATTCTAAGCCGATCTCACAAATATGTTCATGTCAAGAGTTCTTTGATGCTAAAATGTTTGTCATATTGAAATCGATGGAAATTTATTTTAAGAAAGAAATCTTCATAAAAAGCAGCATGTTTGCATGATCTTCCCATTCTTTTCATGATTAACCCTATATTGCTATAACTGCATGCACATAAAATTAATGAAAATTCCATGACATAGGTGATTAAGTTGCATGTACTTGAATCACCTACTATTTCACATTAGTGGGTTGAATGCAAGAGCATGTTGAAAAATCCTTTCAAAGTCTGTAACTTTGATATTGAAGATGGAACCAACACAAGGAGATGTGACACAGCCTTGAAGCTTTAAGTAACAAGAGTACCAAGTAGTAGATGAAAATAGTGGTTCTAGATTTAAGCTTCCTTTCCCTCTAAAAACGTTTCTATGTTGACTTTCTAGATTTTAGGCTTTCTTTCCCTCTAAAAAACGTTTCTATGTTGACATTTTATAGTGCAGGAAATGTACATGTTAGTCAGTCTGTGCATGGGAAGCCTATACATAATACTTGTGCTGCGTCCGGAAAGCAGTCTCGAAATTTCTGGAGGATGACGTAGGAGAATGACATAGCAAAATCTCTGTGAATTTTCTCGAAAATTACGTGATCGGAAATTTCTGGAAATTCACGCAAGGGCTATAAAAGCAGTGAGATTTTGCACTCGTGGCCAGACATTCCGTTGGAAGCAATAAGGTAAGTGAATTTTTGTTATTGCTTGACAGACATTATTCATAATTTTCAGCAGTACTATAGTAGTAAGAGAAGATGATGTTTCTAGACTCTCAATAAGATCTAATAAACAGATTTTTTTTTTTAAGAACTTCGTTTTCCAGATACAGACAACCTTTCGGTAAATAAACTCCGGCTGGAATTAAAATTTCAGCAAAGAGAGATAGCACAGATAGAAATGATATGTTTAGAAAAGATTTTATTTACACATTATTTCGTGGAGATATTCCAGAAGGACAGAGAGTCCATAGAGTAAACGGCACAGTTACTGATGATAATATTGAAAATTTATCTTTGCAGGACGAATTTCAGCCTCATCAAATATTTGATCTGTATGAAGGTAACGATCGCGGAATTATTCGCAATAGAAAAACTAAAAAAGTTGTTGGTTTTATGCAAAATAATGGATATCTTACGGTAACTGTTAGAGGAGCAAAAACTGATAAAGTTAATTATTACAGTCACCGTTTTGTTTACGAAACGTTTAACAGTGCTATTCCAAATGATTTAGTTATTGATCACATAAACAAAATTAAGACAGACAATCGTCTAGAAAGTTTAGATTTAGTTACATCACAAGAAAACACCAGAAGAGGAGCTGGTGGCGATAATAATTTTAAAAATCCCAAAAAACCTGTTATTTCCATGCTGACGACAATACAATCGCAAGTGATAAGATCACTAACGACAATTTTATAGCAGGAAATTTAGATAAATCTGCTGGTTATAGCGAAGATGATATTTTGTATAACAATGACGAACAAGACGAGATTGCTGACGTTGTTGACAAAAAATATTACAGCAGACCGACAACTGGACGATATAATGTTAAATATCATATCTCTAAAAAAATAATAAAATTAAATTTTACTGTGCCAAACAACAAATATTTTGGCAACTTATAAAACCATTTTTAAATCTAAAAATAACTGGCCAGCAAAGGAGCATAAAATATGATTTTACTTTTGCTAAAATATTTAATCTGACGCCAGTCGACAATGAAAGAAAATTACATTTAATATCATTATGTCGGCCGGTCAAATGTAAATCTGTACTTCTGAAGTACGAACAAATATTTATTTCAAAATTGACCGAGTTGGCACCCAACTATTAAATTTATCGCTATATCCGCGTCATTTGACTAAGCTTTTATTGCCGCGTTTCCTAATAACTTTTTCAATAACAAATATATCATGTTCGGTTTTCTGAAGTTCCTGCTCGTAAACCTACCAGTTATAGGTTCACCTAATAAGTCGTTTAGCGCATGAGTCACTGCTATTGTTAAAAGTACTTTATCAACAACAAATACTTCTTCGCTCCTGTTCGGGGTGAATTCTTTTTCGAACACCTTTTTCGTCAGAGAAATTCTAACTTTATCAACCACTTTAAATTTATGTCGGCAGTACATGTTTTCGTTTGCTAATATCGGATTTTTAATTGCGTTGTTTGGTGACATTCTTGTGGTTCGGTGCTTCGTGTTATTATATTCGTCAACAATTTTCTGTAGATTGTCAATGTATCTATTAATGTTTCTGGCTGTCAAATATTTGTGGATTTTTTCGTTTAGTGTGCGATTAAATCGCTCGACGACAACACTCTTACCTTCATTTCCAGTGACATATTTTTTGATGTTATTTTGTTCCAAAAACTTCTCAAATATTTTATTAAAAAACTCTGCTCCATGATCAGTCCAGATTCTATTTGGTTTTCTTTCTGTACTTGTTATTATTTGTTTTAACGCATCAATCATCGACGTTCCTGTCTTATCTGAAACAGTACACTAAACATATATTTGCCAAAAACACCTACAACATTAAAAAGATATCTTTTATTATTGTTAAATTCAGCTAGATTTGACACATCAACTAAATCTTCCGTCCAGATATCGTCAACGGCATTTGCGACAACTTTGCGTCTAGGAAACTTTTTTTTTTTAGGCTTTTGTAATTCCGCTGCAAGATCATCATATCTACCAGGATCAAGTTTATATTTTGCTCCAATAAATCCCTGCACCAGCCTTCGGTCAAATCGTTCCCGCGTATTTACGGGTTTCATATCACGAAGTTCGTGTAGCATTATCTTATCGCAACCGGCCTTGTCCCCTTCACGGTCACGATAACAAATGTCATGGCGCATTGCTATTGCATCAACTTGATTGTAAGGCTCTTGTCCTGGTAATGGATTATCGTTTTCGTTCAACTGTCTGTCCAGCGGATTGTAAGGTCCAGTATATTCATGGCCTGGCAATGTCCAGCCTCCTTTTGGATTTGGTAATTTGCCAATCCATTTATGTATGTCTATGCCTGTTGCAATTATTTCTCTGTTGTTACATTTCTGACAGTACGTAACAATTTTATTTTGTTCCAGACAGAGATTTCTTTCACAGTTACAATTACACTTCATTATTTATTTTATAACTGACAAAAATATATTTCAGAAAAAAATGTATATTATAAATCTGAAAAATATTAATTTTATCTGTTTTTTGGTAAATTTTGACGTTTTGTCGACCATTTTGCCTGTTTTTTTTGGTCAAATTTCTTATTTTTTCAGGGTAAAACCCCTAGGGGGTTAAAGGGAATTTAACATTGGAAAATTGAAAAATCGATCTTTTCTGGTTTTTGACATTTCTTTTCTTCGGTTTTTTGCCTAAAAATCTATTAAAAATTGCGAAAATTGTGGAAAAATTTGAACAAAAACCAGACAAAATCAATTTTTCAATTTTTCAATGTTAACTTCCCGTTAACCTCCTCGAGGTTTCACTCTCAAATCTAACCATTTTCCTCACAAAAAAATGAATTTTTTCAGTCGTCTACTAAAATAACTGGAGATCCCGCTCCACACAACTTTGTTGTTGGTGAAAATTTCTTTAAAAACGTACTTTTTCTTTTTCCACAGACTGCGCAAACACTTTTTAATATCACCCTATTATTTTTATTTTCTGTTGTTTCACCGCGATTTTCAGTTTTAGTTTTGCACTTGAGACAGTATGTTGACATTATATTCTTTGATTATATAATATTGCAATCTCATCATTAGCATGGCAAGGATGCTCGTCAAACTGTAAAATAAATTTAAAAAATTAAATTTAGGTTGGGACATTTCTTTTATAAACATCGCGCAATAGTATTCACAAGCAGAAGTTTCAACAGGCTGTAGTTGATTAGACGAATAATTTATTATTTTATACTTGGACATGTATTTTTTTTATTACGTCACTTGGTGGAAGTCCGAACGAGTCAAAATAATTATTACCGTGGACTGTCACCCAATGCGTTCCAGATCCGTCATTGAAATTTTGTATATTTATTACACACGATCCACTAGGCACATGGTCAAGTTCATCTTTAGAATAAACTCCGCAGAATCCGGGAACAAGTTTTAGTCTTTCGAGTATATCAAAGTTACTTAACACGGCCGAGTTCCTGGCAATGTTAATCCTCGACCAATTCCCAGCAGATTTGGCAATAGACTTCCCGCTACTCCCGCCAGCAACGGTCTTATAAATCCACTTAACACACATTGCGTCAACACCCACTTAACTTTCTTTTGGCTGTCGTCTTTTTCGTTTGGGCATTTTATATTTATCCGTAGACAAAGCTTTTCTTTATACCGCCGCCGCGGGAAACTGCCTTGTTCGTTGCACCAGATACTACACCCGACGCTGCTGCTAATCCTAATGTACCAAGTACTGGCAAAATTTGAGGTATTAACGTTTTGGCTATTACAGATAATGCCGGACCAAAAAAAACACCTTGTTTTGACATTGCTGTTATTTGTGTAGCACTTAAATTTAAAACAAAAGGTTTACCGTGATCGTATTTATTCACCTGTCTTTTAGTTAACATTAATTTTGTTGGTGTTCCAGTTCTCATTTGAGGATTAATTTTTAATGATACCGTCCGTTGTTTAGCGACAGCTAAATTTAATTTCTTAACTTGAGCGTCAGTCAAATATATTTCTTTTACAATATATTTTGTCATTATGTGACGATGACAGATTAAGCTTGCACTGACATTTTACCTCCGACAGAGTCTATTGTTATAAATCTGTCACTGATCACTAGCGCGTATACGTATAACTGTGCCACAGGAACTGCTCCAAGTGTCCAAGTAATTTCAATATCAGCTGTAGAATCAACACCACGAAAGTTGTGTTTACTAACATCAAAATAAAATATCGGATAAAGTGTACGAAATTCTTCTGCTAAGATCTGAGATCCGTCTTCGACATCCTGTTACTTCTGAGCTGCGTCCATAAGATACATGTAAGGTCTAGCAATATTTTTATTAGCGTCATTTGCAAAATTGCATTCTATCGCTCGATCGGGATACTGCTTTGAATTTAGTCTGGCGTATATTCTTCTAACATCGGCTTGATTAAATATTGCATTATTTTGTTGTTGGTTACCGCGTCGTGCATGCCGCTGAAATACAACAAACAATTGCCGAGGAAGTTGTTCACTTGATGTTGTTGTGACGCGCCATGTGTATTTGGAACTGCTGTTTGATATATTTTATGTTGCTGAAAATAATTCCTGCTTGTGTGTTTATCGAGTATACTATTTAATTCTAACATTTTAGTGACGGATGGCGTTATTCGTGGCATCCACAGCGCAAGTTTGTTATGGTAAATTGCACATCAGCTCCACCAGCTCGAAATAAACAATCATTTTGTTCTGCTCGGTCTAAAATAAGTGTATGTTTAACTCCACGAAATACTTTATTGTAATCGCGACAAAAACCAAATATTGTGCTCAACGTCAGCATCATTGTAATTTGACGTGACTCTGCTGCAAGTGCCTTTCTCTTAAAATAACCTTCATTGTAACGTATATTTCTTTTGATGCTAGGAATTAAGTTATTAACACGAGCTAACATTTCAGTGCCGGTTGCAGCCGCACCTGGTGTTGTTATACCAAGATTATTACAAGCTGCAATAAGTGAGACTCTTGTAGCATCTGCATCAGCATCTGCAGCTGGTGCGGCTATACCAAAATTGTCAGCATTAGCAATAAGAAAATCTCTTACAATTACAGCATCTGCAGCGGCATTAGCTCCGGCAACTAAAATAGCTACTCCTCCTGAAACAAATTCAGCTGATGCAACAAAACCCGATGAACCAATTCCAGCAGTATCTTTAAATCACATCATATTAGTTGCAGTTGATCTGGAGTAATCATCAGAAAACGAAATAGTATTTAAGATTGTACTTGCAACTTGCAGGTGACTTGAAATATTCTCAACAGTTTGATCAACTAGCTGATATCTAGCACTTTTAAATAAACACCATTCATTATTTATAAGCTACTTCTGCGCCTGGAGCTAGTGCGTCAAGTGGATTAGCCACTGTCATAATTTGGCCACGTACTTCTAGCATGGCTTTGTGAGGTAGTAGAAATACATCCTCGTCTCGGGTATTAAATGTTCTGACACCGGCCTTATTTGGTTCATTCGAATTTTCGTCGAGATACTCAACATACTCAAATTCTGTTACTGTGTTGTCGATGTCATAGGTTTCTGCTAAGTCGAGATAACTTTTAACAGACATTATATTTTTGGTTACATAAAATTCACCAATCACTATGTGATTGGCGCTGTTGCCGTAGATATTAAGTTTTGTATAAACTGCTCTCCTCGCGGCGATAAAAGCTTTCTTATTGTTGTTATCATTGCACGTTTAGTTTCTGCTGTTGGGGCGATTTCTGATATGACTTGATTGATTGTCCGTTTTTGGCCTTTTATTTTATCAGCTATTTTTTCTCCCACCGCAGTTTCAGCGGCAGACGCAGCTCCAGCTGCAAAAGATTTTGATGCGTCAAGTGCAATGGGTGCAACTTTACGCGCTATTCCTGGAACATTTTCAATAATGTTAGTAAATATATTTCCAAAAAATCCTTCAACTATTTTTCTTTTATAAACTTTCATTATATCAAGTATGTTGCATAAAACTACGCTCGTAGGTGTAAATAATAAGTAACAATCTCGTTATTCAGATCCAGTTGTCGTCCAGATTGATCTGTCAATTGCATATTTATTTGCGTTATTTGATTTTCAACGTTTAGCGGATAATAAATAACTTGCCGTGGATTAATTTGCATGAGCGAATCTGGTGGAACGTTCGGCGAAAAACTATAGATAGTCTGTCCTTTACTACCCTGGGCGGAGTAAGATCCTAAGGCAATAGAACAATTTATTAGTATTGTGTTTACGTCAGTAATATTTACTGGCAGATCACCGTCATACGTTCCTTGAGCAGCATAATTTTGATGAGAAAATCCTATCAACGACGCAATACTTGTTGGTGATGTAAAACTATTATATTTCTTAATGTCATCCTGGCGCGTAATGTATTATAATTTGGTGTTAGCTCGAAATTGTCGGCGTTATCGTTTGCTTTTGTTATAAATTCTTTTATTGTTTTATTTAGATCAGTGACATTATAAGCTCCTTGTGGAATTTTAAATGTTTTCCATTGCACTCTAGGTTCTGGAACAGCGAATGTAAATTCATCATTTACCGCAGTTTTTACACTGGCCATAGAATGCCAACACGTGCAGGAAATTAGTCCAATCTCATATTGTTTTTTAGGATCTAGTTGTATTGGCGAAATATAATTTACTGAAAAATTTGCGCTATCTCCCGCGAATGCACTAGAGTCGAGTAATAATGTTGTTGACATTTATATAAGATCGTTATGTAAAATTTCATATTCGTCAGATGTTAGTAAATTTTCCGATCTCAAATGATCAAGTGTATACACAATTTCATTGTCAATTTCAGCGCCAACATTTCCAGCTTCCTTTGACGATATTAATAGCATTAATCTGCCTATCATTTCGGTAACTGACGCAAATACTTTGACTCCGGTTCCTTTTTTAACTAACCCTAAGCGAAGTTTATCAAAATAATCAAATAAATCTGGAAAAGATCATGTTTTCTAGTTAGAAAATATAATACAGTAGTTTTCAAAACATCAGCTATAACACCATCTCTAGCTAGATCAATATTGTCCTGAAAATCTCTTCCTATGGGGTGAATATCAAGTACACTAAGAGCTTCCTTGCCCCATTTACTAATCCTATCTAATTTTTCAATAAGATCATTGTATTTATCTTGTGGCCAATTTTTTTAATATCATCATTAGCAGTATGAGTATCATTATTAATATCAGAAATATGATTCCCTTTTATAAAATCATCGCATTCTGATCTTGTTATTTTTTTATTTATTTTTTTCTCGATATTCATAAATTTCTCCAGTTTCAGGTTTTTGACTTTCAGGTTTTTGACTTTTTTGACTTTCATGTTTTTGACTTTCTGATTCAGCTTTAGTTTTTTGATTTTCTTTCACGCGTTTTTTATCAATCATGTCAAATTTCCTGTAAAAACCCCAACTCTTACCAAAACCTTTTTCTCTGTTATTAACAGCTATTTCATAAAAGATTGAGGCGATAATAGCCCTTTTAATTCTAGAAATTAAATTCATCATCTCATCTGTTTCTGTAGCTTCATCCATTTCAGTATTAGCCCTAGTACCATCAGCTATAAAGTCCTTCTAAGTTTTCAAGAAGTTCTTTATATTTTTCTGCTGGCCACTTATTTAAATTATCAATATCGCTTATTTTATTTTCTTCTAAAAATTCTTTATATTCATCTTTTGATATTCCTTCGTTTGCTTTTTTTCTAAACTATTGTTTCTGCTCGTCGACATTTGGAATTTTTAGCGGCCCACCAATATCACCCAATTTTCTTTTAATTGACTCAACTAGTGTTACTTCTGCTAATCTTTGTTCAAGTGCAAGTGGATTGCTCAACAGCCGTCTTAGTTTAGCTTGTTTAGCAGCAGGATCAGCAATATGTTTTACAAGTTCTCTAGCTAACTTTAGTCTATCTTTATCAGATCTTCCAAAAATTTTTGCAGCAGCTGCTTCTTGTTGTTCTTTAACAAGTCCAACCAAACCTTTTTCCTGTATTTTTTTAAGTTCTTCTTCTGATAACGGTTTAGTTTCATGTTGTTTTCCAAGTAGTGCCTGAGTAACTGGTTTGAGAGCTGCAGCTGCTACTTCTGCAGCAACTACTTGTCCACGTCGGGCTTGTTGTACTTTTTGCTTAAACTCTGCTTGAGATTGAGCAAGTTTTTTAAAATCTATGTGTTTTCTATATTTTGCTCGTTTATCCATTTTATATTCGATTACTGCAGATAATTTTCAATACAACATCGAAACATTTTTTTAGGATCACGTGTAAGTTTATCGAACAAGTAAAAGTTATACTTATCTGCCGTTGCCTTGTGATACAGTTCAATAAATTTATCTTTTGTTACGTCATCACAATGTTCGTTTGTAATATTTCTAACGTCCACGTTGTCCAGTCCTGGAAATAATATAAAACAACCAGTATTTCGCTGAATAAATCTGTCAACGTTATAATAACCTTGAGCGAGATAAACAGAGTTACATTTTTTATTACGTGACAGTGAAAAATAGGAGGATCTTATTTTGTTCGTCTCTGTGTTGTTTAGCGGAATATCATCAAAAACAACTATTTTATGTTCGTCTGAGTCAATTTCACTCACCGGAATAAGTTCTTTTGGTTGTTTGATAATAAAAAAATCTTCGCCAGCCTCAAGATCATCACGAAGTTTGTTATTATATTCGCTAAGTAGTTCGTATTTATCTTGTTGCGGATTAATGATATAAATATAAACTCGATCGTAGTTAAAATTATTGCCCAAAAGTAAGTTCATCAGCAAATTTGTTTTTTCCCGATCCATTTCTTCCGACGATAAGATAATGACAATCTGGAAGTTCGTTGCTATGTACATGCTTCAGATGTCTGTCTGTGTCAAAATTTAATATCTACGATTTTGCTATCGTTTGTCATAAACAAAGTTGTCATACAATAAATAAATTATGAGTTATTATACAAAATTTGGAACGGCATTAGGAGATTCGCCGGCTGTAACTACAAACGGCAGCATTGATTTATCGGGCTACCTGGAAAAAAAAACAAAAAACAACTGGCGATACGATTATAGGAAACCTGTCTATGCCAAATCAACGAGTTTTAGGTTTAGAAACGGAGTATCCGCCACCAAGGGTTGACCTTACACAAGCTGCTAGTTATGCACAACTTAAATCTGTCGACGACAACAAGTTGTCACTGAAAGGAGGAACTTTAAGCGGTAATTTAGATATGTCAGGGAAATGGTTGTAGGCATGGAGACTGGATACCCACCACCAAATTTGAATCAAACCGAAGCGGTAAGTTATTTACAGTTAAAGGACGTGGAAAATAACAAGCTTGATAAAACAGGCGAAACGGTCACAGAGAATATTAACATGCCTGGTCGACGAGTGTTAGGTTTAGAAACTTCATATCCGCCAGCAGATTTAACGCAAGCTATAAGTTATGCGTAACTAAAATCGGTTGAATACAGTAAGTTAGACAAAGCCGGTGACACAATGACGGGTAATCTGTCCATGTCAAATTAAAAAATTACTGGATTACCGATAACCTCACCACCAATGTCCGACTCGGATGCTATTAGCTATGCCCAGTTAAAAGAAGAACTTGCCCCGTATCTTAGACGATCTGGTGGGGCAATGTCAGGAAATATAAATATGAGAGACAAAAAAGTCACTACGACGTATGTTCCTGTTAACCCTAATGATCTAACAAATAAAGCGTATGTCGATAGTCTTTCCAGTGGTATAAAATGAACCAAAAACAATGTTGGGTATATTTACGGGGAAAGTGATAACCGAGCTGGGTTTGAGGTAAGTGCATCATCATATTATCCTGAAAACTATCCTCGTTACGCTTTCTCTGACAGACACGAGTGGACCACAAACGGAGAAGTTGAAAACTTTTGGATCAAAATTAAATGTCCTACTGCAGTTGCTATTTGGCATTTCATTTGTGTGATCGATAAACCCTGGCGTTGGCCGAATTTATAATTGGCAATTGGAAGGATCAAATGATGATATTGACTGGACAACATTGTACAATGCAGAAAACACGTATATTTCAACAACACAATATTTTACAATTCCGACTGCAAATACTGTTAATAAGTTATTGTATTTTCGAGCATAGATTATCACTGCTAAGCATCCGTTTCCAGGACTGACATCATTTCAAATATACACGCTCGACGATCAAATTTAATCTGATGCTATAAAATAATGACAACACAATGGTTTATAGACGTTGCGAAAGACTTTTATGATAATATTTTTAACCCTAAAATAGATGTCGGAGACAAGTCACTAGCGGCACGTGTAATAAATACCAGAAATAAATTTTCAGGTCCAATGATAAACTCTCCATTGTCAGAAGAAGAAAAACATTTTGTTCGTGTTATGCATATGCGAGGACCACAGCTAAAAGAAGCAATAGAAAACTTTGATATTACAAGTAGATACTGTTATCCTGATAATTGTCTTGCAGAACATAAACAAGTTGAAATCCTACTAAAAAAAAATATTGCTCGAGCTTGATTTGGAAAATTTAGATTTGATAATGAAATCGAACTTAATAAAAGCACGAGCTTACGCTGCAAGAGAAGATGTAAAGAAAAGTGTAGAAATTAGCCATGATAGTCTCGACAGACTAGCGGAATATAGTGTAATAGGAATAAGAGGGAGCAAGAAGTCATACAATAGTTTTGCAAAACGAATCATTTTTAAATATCTCGGCATGTACTACCACGACAAAGAAACCCTAATTAAAATCGTCACTATGACACCAGACACGGAGTTAATTATTAAAGTGTACGCAAATGCAATTTTGCCAATGATACGTAAAAAAAATCCAAATTTTGATCCGATTATTGTTGACAGGTCTCTAAAGATCATCAGAAATCTTGACAATGAAATTAGTAAACTCAATGATGATGAGCGAGAAAAGATTTTTAGAGAAGTCGATCAAACAAAGTTTGTAGCAAAGTCTGATTCTTATTATGATATAGCTGAAGCAGACGATATTCCATTTCCATCAATCCAACGCTCTAGACAATTGTCATTACGAAATTATTACAACGAGGTCGAGAAAATACTCACAAAACCATACGAAAAATTAATGTTAAAAATAACTTCTGCTATCGGTCTGATCACAATTGAACTAAAATCACTACAAAAATTAATGCTAGCAAATTTCGTAGTCGCATATGCAATTATCAGACAACATCTTGTTCTAAAAATTTCACGTTATATCAGTTGAGTTTAGTATTAGGGTATATTGATGAAACAGAAAGCGATTACAGTAATCTGGTGAACGAAAAAAATTTGTGTGAGAGTGAAGTAGGAGACACGTTTGATTCCTATAGTTGGTTAAAGAAAAATGAGGTAGTTACAGACAAACGATACAAAGATACTTCGTCAGATGTTTATGACAAGTATAGAAATTTTATAGCTGACAATCAAGAATTCCGCGAGTTTCTTGATTCAATTGCTGGTACTAGAACTTTTAGTATTGTGTGAAAAATTGTATAATGAAAAACAGATCGCCGATTTCAATCATATTTCAGAAGAAATTCCAAAACAGGATGCTGATGCCCTAATACAATATTATAAATTTTATCATAAAAACCTTTGGTGCGTAAAACAATGTTACAAGTATTATGGTAGAATACTTCTAGTAATATCATATTTGCCATTACTGATGACAGGCTGCGGCCTAATTTCAAATGGGGCATCATTAAATCCGTTTCTGTTAATTATATCAGGTGTCGGTGTTTCTCTTTCAACAGCATGTAAAAAAATTGAACCAAGATTTGAGACTAAAAAAAATGCTTGTAAAACGGCGAGTATCACCTATAAAAAATTACTTGATCAAATACGATCTTATCTGCGAGGTGTAAAATATAATATGGACGACTTAATACGCGAATTTCGTGTTATTGACAGTATGTTAACAGATATCTTACCAATGAGAATTAGCAAGTACGAGAACAACTATGATAAAATATACGGTAATAATACGACGTCTCACTTACCTTCTTATCCCGGCGAATACATCTCTGCGGAATGACCTACGAGTGAAAAATCTCACTGCTTTTATAGCCCTTGCGTGAATTTCCAGAAATTTTCGATCACGTGATTTTCGAGAAAATTCAGAGAGATTCTGCTATGTCATTCTCCTACGTCATCCTCCAGAAATTTCGAGACTGCTTTCCGGACGCAGCACAAGTATTATGTATAGGCTTCCCATGCACAGACTAACATGTGCATTTCCTGCGCTATAAAATGTCAACATAGAAACGTTTTTAGAGGGATAGAAAGCCTAAAATCTAGAAAGTCAACATAGAAACGTTTTTAGAGGGAAAGGAAGCTTAAATCTAGAACCACTATTTTCCTATACTACTTACCACATAGCACATTACATGATAATGTCCATCTCGTGTACTTTTCCAGACCGATGACCCTGATCTTAAAGCTACAAACCTGCCAGCTGCATCATAAGGTTTGGAACTGGATAAAATTTTCATACCACTAATTCTATAAAATTCAGAGTTACAAACAACAAACTAAATATAACCTTAGTTTGTGACCTTAATCTTCAAGAACACACTAACTTAACGTTCAAGAACACATTCTCTAGTTCCAACGTTTAAATTTACCAAACACCATCCAGCCTATTGGTTAGTTTCAGTAAACCTTCCAAGCAGAATAATTTGGAAGATTTTGTCCAAAACTACACGAGTATCTATGCACTCTGATTCCATATTTTCTTCAAGAAGCGTGTGGATGGTTTCACTTCTGCAGTTTTCACCCTAGATAATTGCTTGGGTAAAAAGTAGTAGATGATTATGGGGTTTCTGAGGCAAAGCCCTAATTTTCCGAGAATAAGTAAAAATATTCACCGACAGACCCCTTTCCACCACCCCAGCCCTACCCCCCACATTTTGTGGATTTTGTTGGGCATTTTTTGGTGATGTTCTTTGGTCTTTGGTTTGACGTTTGTATTATCCTGGGGAAATTATGGTCTTTGTGCCATGAACGCCCCATAATCATCTACTACTATACATTGATTGATGTTGTTGTAAGATTTCTTCGCCAATCGTCTGTTTATCAGCTAAGGCAAGGAAAAATAATTTACCACAAAAATTACCCAGAACCAATCTTATTTTTTCCGCTAACTTTTCTTTTACACGCAAATAAGTTGTTTAAGTTTTTGTCAACTTTTGCTATCAAACAATTATCTTTTATGAGATCATTATTTTTTGGAAAATTTATGGTTGTTTGGTTCCAGTTTTTTTATTATTTCAAAATCATCTCCACGCTCCTCGATTTCTTTGCCATTTATGTTGATCGTATCTACAAAGTTATCCAACTTTTTTTCTAACACGGCAATTAATTCATTAAGAAATTTAAAGCAATCTGAACCATCAGAACGATTTAAGTATATTCAGGGATCATCATATAAAAATTCAGAACAATAATTATTTCTAATTTCATCTTCTATTGTCATGGTCAATGGTTTATTGTTGATTAGAATATTTTTGATGTATTTTTTAACATTGTTATATGTAATTGTCAACTTTTCGAACATTATACTTAAGTTTAGACAAAATATTATACTTGATTCAAGTCGGCTCTACTAGAGCTAACACATTCAACTTGATATGTTTTATTATATCTATTTTCATTTTTCTCAACTCGCATTGGCAAGATGTCCGTTAACATACTGTAAATAATCCGAAACTCTCTGATCATATGCATATCAAATTTTACACCGCACAAGTAAGATCTGATTTGATCCAACAACCTTTCATACGTGTCACTTGCGGTTTTACACGCACTTTTTTGGTCTCAAATCTAGGTTCTAGTTTCTTACATGCAGCCGTCAAAGAGACACCAACACCAGAAATTATCAAGAAAAAAGGATTTAGCTCAGTTCCGCTAGAGATTATACCCGAACTCGTCAAAACAACTGGAATATACGAAATCAATCGCAAGATTCTGCCGTCGTATTTGTAACATCGTTTTACACACCACAGTTTTTTGTGAATAAACTTGTAGTATTCCATTAGCACAGCAAGTTCGTGTTTTGGAATATCTTCCGACACATGGTTGAAGTCTATGATTTGCTGTTTCATTATTTTTTACGTCACGGTAAACGTTGTCACACCAACAATTTGATCAAGAAGCTGACGAAACATATCTTTTATCGGGTCTGCCAGAAGATTTCTGTACTTGTCATAAACATCAAAGTATCCTTGTATCTTTCATCCGTTAATACTTCATCTTTTCTTGACCAACTGTGAGAATCAAATCTATCGTTTATTTTAGAAGCGTGTACATACAGATTTACCTCATTTACTAAATCCGCATAATCCTTTTCTGTTTCATCAAAAAACCCAATTACCAAGCTGATTTCACTTAACGTAGCATTCTCAAGAACAAGATGTTGTCTAGGAATTGCATACGCTGTTGCAAACTTTGATATCATTAATTGGTTAATACTGTTTTTATTTGTTACATTTGGTCCAACAAAATAAACCATTCTTACCAATAATCTGCGATACGTTTGTGTATGTATTTTCTCTATTTCGCTGTAATAATCTCGTATTAGCAATTGCCTAGAGCGTTCGGGTGAGGGTAATGGGGTAATGGAACATCTTCAGCTTTACTAATATCATAGTACGAATCAAATTTTCTGTAAATGTTTAATGATTCAATTTCTTTTTAAAAAAATAAATCTTTTTCAGAATCACTGTACGAATCAACTTCAGAATTAAGATCTTCAATTACTTTTAGTGATTTATTGACGATAATCGGATCAAAATTAATTTCATCGTCCAGCATCGGTAAAATTGCGTTAGCGTATGCTTTTATCATCAGTTCTGCATCAGCTGCTCTATCACCTACACTTTTAAGAAATGTATTTTTTACGAAGATAATCCATACCAAATTCACGAAATATCCGACGTTTCAAAAATCCATCTCTCAACTTTGTATTTTTTGATAATTTTACTCGCTTTGGTTCTGCAAGCTTGTCAAGTTCATCATGCATACGTTTTATTCGATCTCGTTCAGCTACTTTCCCACATGCGCTCTTGCTTTTATCAGATTGGGTCTGTTGATCAAAACTGTATTTTCTTGACTGAGCTCGAACAACGCATTTTGAACAGCTTTTCAACTTTCTGTTGTTCTTCACGACAATCATCAGGATGGCAGTACGTGCTAATTACATCAATATCTTTGATAGCAACTTTTAGTTGTGGGCCTCGCATTCCCATTACACGTACAAAGTTGTCTTCATTTTCTGTCATATTTATGTTGATATCGTTTAGTGATTCTAATTTTAAATTTTTCATTTTGTTAATATCGTTTAAAGCAACTGCATCAAGTATATTATCAAAACCAATCAGCCGACTAAAATCAGCAAGAGAAATATCTTTTTTTTCGGATTGAAAAAGTTATCATAAAATTCTTTAGCGACTGTTACAATTGGTGGGTCGTTTGTCGTCGTCATCTTAATTTTTACGTTACATTAAATCATCGACGGTATATATTTGAAATGCGGACAGACCAGGATACGGACTTTCAGCTGCAACAACAAACATTCTGAAATACTTGTACTTGTTTACCGTGTTTGCTGTAGCAAGCGTAAAGTAAACTGGATTACTAATGTTCGTATTAGTTATGCTGTACAACGTTGTCCAAGTTATATTGTCAGGCGATCCTTCTAATCGCCAATTGTAGATCTGACCAACACCAGAACTTATTCGACCTCGCAAATGTAACTGCCAAATCGCAACCGCAACCGGACATTGTATTTTAATCTAGAAGTTAGAAGTCTCTCCATTTGTTGTCCATTCCTGGCGGCAGCTTATCACAAAACTAAACAAAAAAGCGTGATTCAAATTATTTCCAAAGTATTGCTTAGATGCTGTTGCAAAAAAATCCTCACCTATTATCAGTTGCGTCAATCAATGTTGGAATATCACCAACATTAATTTTTGATCGTTTTATTGCGCCGCTAACAGTTGCAACAGCGCTGTCAGCGTAATTTTTATTTGTTAGGTCCAATGGATTTGTTGGAACGTATGCTGATGTTATCTTGTTGTTGCCCATGTCCAACGCGCCAGACATCGTATCTCCGGACAGCTTTACGAAATTGTTCTTTTTTTAGAATACAAATCTGACATTGGCCAACCAATCATTGTTGGCCAGCGTTGTATTGTCAAGCTTCGTGTTGTAAATCAACTTGCCGCCCATGTCTATGCTACCGGTTATCGCTCCACCTGACAAACGCAATACGGCATTAACGCACCTTTTAGCTAATGGTAGGAAACAGCATCACTAACATTAGTTGGTGGAAAGTTTGTTGGTAAACCTGTTATTTCAGCTCTACCGGTAAAAGTTAAGTTGCCGGTCACATTATCTCCATTATTATTAACTTTGACATCATAGATTGATTTTGTCTGATTCAAACTTACTGCTTGACTTTGATTTGCATTAGCAGGAGGATAATTTGCTCTAATCCAATTATCTTTTTGCCGTTCATGTTTAAGTTACCGGTCATCGTGCCGCCAATCAAGGACAATTTGTTATCTTCGACGTATTTCAACTGCAAATAACGTACTGCTTGACTCTGATTTAGATTTAGCGATGGGTATGTGGTTTATGGTTTATTATTTTTTTGTTCGTCATATCAATTAGTCCGGCCATTGTTCCGCCGGTCAACGATAATTTGTTATCGTCGATCGTCTTAAGCTGTGCATAATTTACCGGCTGAGTTAAATCAGACGGCGGATAATCAGTTTCTAGGTTTACAATCTTTTTGCGCTAAAGTCCAAGTTGCCGCTTAAAATGACGCCAGACAAAACGGCAATTTGTTATCATCAATCGTCTTAAGTTGAGCATAACTTACAGCTTGTGTCAAGTTTACATTTACCGGATGATACGTTGTTTCTAGATCCAATACACGTTGACCGGACATTAACAAGTTGCCAGTCATTGTATCTCCAGATTTTTTGACTAGTTTGGATCAATCAACTGTTCCGTTTGTTGTTACCGTATCGACCGAAGTTGATCCGTTTCATGTTGTTCCGAATTTCGTATAGTAATTCATGTTTATTATACAACGTCCGAAAATATTTTTTCGGCATAAATTTGTCGGACCTATCCAATATAAAATGCCAATAATAACCTTTGATACCGAACAATTAATCAAACACACAAACATAAAAACGAAATTACAGATTGCCATTACCTGATTGTTGGTAGAAAACGAATCTGGTAATAAATCTGTTACTCAACGACAACTTTAAATATGACACGGTTTATATTTACACGATTAATCCACAACACGACAAATACGAACTGCTAACCGAGTACAACGAAACACTACATGACGATCTTGGTGTTGGTGAAGATATTTTTGTTATCAAGCAACCTGAAGATCTTATTCCAATAAACGAACTTGATTCCGACGAGCGAAAGATAATTGTATTTGACGATATTCCTTTAAACAACAGCGAGATGAATAAAATCAAATCATACTTCTCGTCGTCAAGTAACCGCAAATGCAACGCAGTTTACTTAGCACAAGGTTTTTATAACGTGTACAGGTTCGTAAGACGAAACACAGGATGTTTTATTTTGTTTCCGGGTCTTGACCGAGTTGATATTCGGAATACAGCAAACGAACAATGCGGAGATGTATCAAAAGAAAAGTTTATCGAACTTTATCATCAGGGCAACCGCAGATAAAAATAAATTTGTCTTGCTTGATAAACTTGCGAGAGATCCGAAGAAAATGTTTCGTTGTTGTATTGACCGATTGTTGTAAAATTTTGTCGGACGCATTACATTAACATGGATAAATCAAAAAATTATTTGCTAAAGAAATTCGCTGCAACAAGAGCTGCGTTTAAGCAGAAAATTGAACAAGAACGTCGAGGACAAGTTCAAGCGACAGAAAAAACTTTTTAATCCAGTTACCGAAGCTGTGCTAGGCAAACAACCAGATACATCAACGTTATCCGTGGATGAACTTAAGAAACTTACCGAGCGAGGACTACTTGGTCTGTAAAAGAACAACCGCAAGCGGAAACAAAAAATTGTCTAGTAAATTGGTGGAGATCCTGCTACTCGAGCCGCAGCGGTAGAACGAGCTAGAAATTTGGAGAAAGAAAGATTAGAAATAGAATGAGATAAAAAACAGCGTAAAAAAGAAAAAAGCAGGTTAGAAAGTATTAAACTGGCGATGACAGAAATTCCAAAGTCATTTACTGAAATTGAAATCAAGGAATTTGAGATCAAAGATGTTTTTGGTAAAGTACAAACAGTTGGTGATGTAAACAATTATATCAAGGATAAAACTTATGATGATAAAATTGAATTGTTATCAGACAGCAAATGTAAACGAAACTGATTTCTACGATAACCTTTGTTACTCGAGAAATTTTATTGAAGCGTATGAAAACGTTAAGAAATATCGAAAATCTTCCCTAGCTAAAATTTACATCAATATTTTCAATGAAATCAAAACAGGTAAAATTAAACCGCATCATAAAAATTCGTTGTGGAAGCTAGCAAAAGAATATAAACAACTTGCACCAAAAGGGGTGGTTGGTTTAATGATAGAGTCATCAAGGCAACCAACAATACCTGGTTCACCGGTATTATCTGCAGATCCAACAAAATCTATTTCGACAATAACATCTATACCTCCAACAAGGTCGTCGTCTCCAGGAACCACCGGTTAAGGTTTAAATGTTTTTACTTTAACGGCTGAGATGGTTGACCGACTAATGTTGCTGATACCATCAAAAGAAGCTGGTAATGTTAACCTGTGAATCGACAACAAGATCGTAGATATCATCTCCGATCAAATGGGTAATTAACAACCGCCGAGTATCAGATTCTTCATCTTGATCTCATACTCCAATGAGCTTTGCTCATCGCTAATGTTATCGTGCGGTAAAAGATAAAAATGATGTCAACATCACATTTACTTGATAATTCGCAATCAACCCCGGAAAGCACAAACTTGTCAGTCGCGTATAATCTGCCGATCGTACTTGATCCAGCAACACAATACAAAATCGGATTAATTTCTGCAACGGCGTGGCATTCAATGGCCAATGTTAAAACTAATATCAACGACAATTTTACGTTTTTATCTGTGCATGGATCTCAGCTAATATACCACAAGGCGTGTATAACGTAACTGACCTAAAAAAATATCAAAGAACTAATAACAAATAACGGTGGCGGAGCTGATAATTTTGAGCTTATTCCGAATTATAACACGCTACGTGCTAGAATCAGATTAAAAATAATTTTCTTTTTGATTTTTCTGCGGAAACAAGTATTGCTTGTGTACTCTGATTTAACAACCAACAATACGGATCTATTGCTAGTCAAAATATATCTTACGACGGCGAAGTCCCGATGAATATAACGCAAGTAAACACAATTTTAATAATCTGCTCTATCGCATCAGGATCTTATACAGCACGTAGAAGTCGAGGTCAAATAATATACTCGTTTTCGCCAAAAGTTCCACCAGGTTCTCTGATGCAGGTTAACCCACGTCAGATAATATATTGCCCAATAAACTTAGAAAGTCAAACATCTTCTATCACAATGCAAGTGACAGATCAATCCGGACGACAACATGATCTTAACAATTAAATTGTTACTTATTACCTGACCTACGGTCAATTAACTAACGAATTTTATCCCAGACAAATATTTTCTGGCGGTTAACAATAACATGAACAAGCAAAGAAATATTTACAGACGAAATATCGTAGGAGGATTCTTCGGAGATAAATTTTCTAAGATTGTTGAGCATCTACAAGGTATTGCAAATAAAGTTGCACCAGTTGCCATCGACGCGTCAAAAGCGTTTGCGACCGGCGCTGCATCAGAAGCAGGAACTTCAGTCGGACAAAAGATCGCTGAGAAGATTAAAGGCGCACCGACGGCAGCATAAAACAAGTTATTTCAGAGATAGCACCAACCGCAGATACAGCACGAGCAATGGTTGCGACGACAAAAATACTGTTGTCCGAACCTGGTGAAGAAATTGTACGGAAATTGGTAACGAAAACAATACCCGATTCGCTGGCGAATCGTCGGCTTGCCTTTGTGGCGTTCTAGAAATTTATCGAGATACTACTGATAAAACATGTCAATTAAAAATTATCTTGACCTTACCGAAGAATTTAACGCTGATGACACAGCAACCGAATTCGATTACGTTGAGTACCTTGACGAAAACTCTAATGAACCAAATATAACTGGAGTTTGCACGTTTAACACACGAGACGAAGATGTGTTTCTTTTACCGCACAAGGCCGTACTTGAAGTACTTGGCCAAATCTTAAACTCAGCTGGTGGTGCTATAGCAGCTGACGCTGAAGTGGCGTTAGTCAACAATGTCTGGAGCTTGTTCAGAAGCGCACGATATCAACTTGCTAATCAATCCGTAGAAGATATCTCAATGCACTTGCCTGTTGCAAGTACAATTCTTAACATTGTCTCGTTCAGGAAAGATTATTCGAGATCCATAGCAACAAATATGATGTGGTTTAAAGATACTGGAACTAGAACTGCTATCGCAAATGAATTTAAAACCGGAGACTATGCTTCAGCAGCTGTTGGAAACGGACTTATTTTAACACCAGGTGGAGCTAATGCGGCAACACAACATACTGTATAAGAGCTAACAGCAGATGCGGCTGGTGGAACTACTGTTGCAACAGTAATAAGAAGTGCCTCGGTAATACACTTCTACAAAACTACAACGAAGGTTATGCTAAACGAAATGAGTTTGCCAGAGAATCAAATCAAATTACAATGATGTTACCGTTGAGCACAATCTTTAGATTTTTCCACGATTACAACAAAGTATTTCGCGGTTTAAAGCAGACGCTTATTCTAGATCGAGCCGAACAAGCTGATTGTTTGATTCGAGTTGGGGGTGCTGATACACAGTTTGTAATTTCTAGACTTGCGTTGTGGATACCACGAATTGTTCCATCGATCAGCGAATAAATCAAACTTGAGTCAATGTTGACCGCGTACACCAAGAGACTGTACTTTACGCAGAATAAGATCTACCAAACCGCCGTTCCAAACACAACCGATTACACATGGCGTATTACAACTGCTCCTAGCGAGCAACTTCGAGGACACGTATTTATGGTGTTCAGCAACAGGCACGGTGTGGAAGTCAACTGCAAAACAATACCGTGTTTGATAATACCGATGTACGACGAATCATCGTCCGAATCAACTCGAAACAGTATTCCGAACGAGCAATCGAATGTAACTTTGCGGTTGGACCTGATCGAAACTTTTCACGGCTATACATATACCTGATGGACGTCTTGCAAAAATACCAAGACACTGACAACGGATCTCAGGTCTCAATTGAGGAATATCGATTATTGTATCCAATCTTTGACTTTGACATATCAAAACATTCCGAACGAGTGATTGGATTAACCGCTGACATTGAAGTAAGTTGGACACTTGGTGAAATTTTAGCTGTTGCAATTAACGCATATGCACTTATCGTATATGATAGATTCTTGACTATCGACACAACAAAGAGTAGAATGACAGTCCGAGTATAACTTTCTTTGCATTACCCCCCAAAAATATTGTCCCACATAAATTACTCAAGAAATATGTTTGACATCCGGTCAGATTAAGAAACTAGCAACCGCGATTAACAAACGAGCTACGGTTTCTCTTAAAATTAGTCCAAGTTCTAGCGCAACGCCAAAGGCTTCGGGAAAAATACCGACTAAACTTCTGCTAACAGATCAACAAATAACCAAAATATCAAGGTCAACCTTTTGTACTTACACCTTCCGTTGCTCAGGTAACCGCAATGGCACGGCAGGGTGGATTTCACGGACTGAAACTTGCAACACTAGCAAAAACAATATTACCAAAGTTCTTACCTGTACTTGGAACACAAGGAATCGCAGCGGCATCTGGTGCAATATCCGGAGCAACACAAATAGCTACATCAGGTAGAGGAATCAAGCAAATAATCTAATACGTTCTGTTAATTTTATCTTACAACAAATATAAAGATGTCGGATAGCGATATTACAGAAACCGATAGCGATATTACACAAACCGATAGGAATATTTCAGAAACCGATAGCGATATTACAGAAAATTGAAATACGACAGATGAATTTCGGTCTTTATTGTTGTACACAATTGCATTTAATACGTCAATCAAATCTTTAATTACAGAACCTGATAGCGATATTATAGAAAACAGAAATCCGACAGATGAATTTCAGTCTTCATTGTTATCCAGAATTGCAGCACTTGATGAACTAATCAAATCGTTAGCTCTACTGGAACCTAAAGAAGAAACTTCACTTTTGTGTGACAATAACAGATAAAATGCCACCGCAAAAAGACACCAACAGCGACAAAGTCGCGAGGTCGTCGAAGAAAACAGGGTTGATTCGTCGTCCCGCTTCTAGCAGGACTAACAGGAACTATACTTCCAAATCTGTTAGGGCCTTTATTTGGACGAGGAATGAGAAAAAGAAAACGAAAGACAACAACGATGGGTTGGGGATTGATGTTACTGGTTACCCGGCGCAGAGTAACTTTGACATTTTAGACAGACTAAAATCCGTTAGTGGATTTCTTGGAGTATATTCTAAAGATGAACTCGATCGCGTAGCGATTGATAAAGTTGATCCAGCAACCAGTTGCGTTATAAATATACAAGATTTTAATGTTGGATCTGGTACACACTGGGTAGCGGTTTCTAAAAACAATTATTTTTATTCATTTGGACTCCCACCGAGCGACGTTATTAAACATTTTATAAAAAAAATACCAAAAAAAAAAATAAATAAATTATTCATCTAATCAACTACAACCTGTTGGAACTGCTGATTGTGCATGTTATTGTATATTGTTTATAAAACAAATGTCACGCAGCGCATCGCGCTGTGATAACGATTTTCTTAAATTTATTTTGCACTTTGATCAACGACCAAATTTAAATAATGATAATGAAGCAATTTTACCTAGCAATCAAATATAAAAAATGATAACGTATTGTCTCAAGTGCAGAAGTAAAACAGAAAATACAGATGAAACAACTGAAACAACTAAAAATAATAGGACAATGATAAAAAGGATTTGTTCGATTTGTGGTAGAAGAAAGAGTACGTTTCTTAAACAAGCTAAACCGCAAGTAACTGGAGGTTGTTTTAGTGGAATGACCAATAGCGGACCAATAAAAGTAATCTTAGTCGACGATTAATATTAAAATGAGCTGCAAATGAGATTCTGATAAAGACATTTGTTTAGAGCAAGATAAAATTGCAACATATTGCCAACGTTGTAATCACAGATCTGTAATTGGATCTGGTATTGATACTCACAAACTTATTGGTAAGTTACCAAAACCTAGAGATGGTTGGACACTACTAGGTCACAAGCATACAGGCCTGTATAATCCGTTAGATCAACAACTTGATGAAAATGATAATCCGTTACCAGGACAAGAACCTTATAATCAAGTTGATGCAATAACAATGCGACATGATCTCTGTTATCGCGATAACGAAAATGATAAACCCGGATGCGACAAGGTTATTTTAGACGAACTTGGTAATATGCGACCAAGCGGAATTAGAGAACGAGTTGATCGAAAACTGGTACAAGGTTTTATTGGAGCAAAATATAAATTGGAGCTTGGAAAGCCTAGGATTGGACTTTATGATGATCTCGCTCATGAACTTCACAAACCTAAAATAAAAGTTTCCACGACGTAAGGTTGTCGCAAATTCTGTTGATGACATCTGGGCGATAGATTTAGTAGATATATCTAATCTAGCACAGTACAACGATAACAAGAGATACTTGTTTAATGTTATTGACGTTTTTAGCAAATACGCGTTTAGTGGTCCAGTTGTTGATAAAACCGGTACGTCAATAACTGATGCCTTAAGCGAAATCATCGTAAAGAATGAGCGACGACAGAATGAAATTTGGACGGATCACGGTTCAGATATTTTTTAACAAGAAATTTGAACAGTTTCCAGAGAAAAATAATATGAAAAAATATGTTACCGGAAACGAAGGAAAAAGTGTTATCGTAGAACGGTTTAACAGAACTCTAAAAGAAAATTTCTTTAAACACCTGACAACCAAAAACACTAACAGATACGTTATCTTCTCCAGATTGTATCGGAATACAATAACACAAAACACAGATCTATCTAAATGTCACCAGCTGATGCAACTGGGAATCAGTTGTTGGCTAGTGAAAACGTGTATTGCAGACTGAAGTTTAAGATCGGTGATCGAGTTCGAATTTCTCTGACAAAGAAAACATTCGAAAGGGTTTTACTAAAAACTGCAACGAAGAAGTATTTGTTGTTGATAAGATTCTAACAGTTCCTGTCACATACAAACCAAAAGATTTAGCAAATGAACTTGTAATCAGCAGTTTTTGCGAACAAGAGACTGAAGAAGACGTTTTCGTTATCGAACGAGTCATCAAGAAGCAAGAGTAGTAATAGTAAATGAGGTTTCTATCTCAGAGACCCCCTTCCCCCTCCAAAGCGCTTCAATGTTGACATTTTATCAGCTCAAAATAATGACTTTCACATGATAAGGCTTTCTAGCATATTTCTGACAAAATATGTTTTGTCGGGGTAAGGGGGTCTCTGACATAGAAACCGCTCATTTACTATTACTTCTAACATAACCATATTTTATGATAATCTTTTTCATGCCTGCTGACTCTCATTGGCAGAATATCTGTTAACATACTGTCAATAATACGAAACTCGCGTATTAAATCGTCCATATCATATTTTACGCCTCACAAATAAGATCGTATCTGATCAAGTAATTTTTTTATAAGTGATACTTGCTGTTTTACAAGCACTTTTTTTGGGTCTCAAGTCGAGGCCCAATTTTCTTACACGCTGTTGAAAGAGAAACACCAACACCAGATATTATTAATAAAAACGGGTTTAATGATACTCCACTTGAGATTATACCAGAGCTTGTCATGAGCAATGGTAAGTATGATATTACTCGAAGTATTCCACTATAATACTTATAACATTGTTTTACGTACCAGAGTTTTTTTAATGATAAAATTTGTAATATTGCATTAGTGCGTCAACATCTTGTTTTGGAATTTCCTCTGAAATATGATTGAAATCGACGATCTGTTTTTTTCATTATTCAATATTAGTTTACAATTTTTACACGATAATAAAAGTTTTAATACCAACAATTGAATCAAGAAACTCACGAAATTTATTATTGTTAGGATCAGCTATAAAATCTCTATATTTGTCATAAACATCTGACTAAGTATCTCTATATCGTTCATCTGTTAGTACCTCATTTTTTTAAACCAACTGAAGGAATCAAACGTGTCTACTTCCTGTTCATACCAACTTGTTTTATTTACCAAATTACCGTATTCTCTTTCTGTTTCATCAATGAACCCTAATAAGAAGCTTATTTGATCCAACGTAAAATTTATTAGGACAAGATATTGTCTGATAATTGCGTATGCGACTATAAAATTTATTAGCATTATCTTTCGGAGTATGTCTTTACTAATCACGACAAAACCAGTAGCATGGGATACTTTTCGCATTAAATTTTCGTATGGTTTCGTGAATATCGTTTCAATTTCTGTGTAATAATTTCGTATTGACAATTGTCTAGAGCACTGAAGTGATGGAAGTGAAACATGATATTCTTCATTTATGTTGTAGTAAGAACAACCCTTTTCTTCAAACATTATTTGTTTGACTTCTTCAAAAAACTCTTCTCGCTCAACATCACTAAGATTATCGATTTCATCGCTAAAGTCTTTGATTATCTCTGGAGATTTGTTAACAATAATCGGATCAAATGCTGGTTTTTTATGTATCATTGGTAGAATTGCGCTTAAATACACTTTAATAATCAACATTGTATCCACTGTGATGCTAACGATTTTAACTAGGGTTTCTTTTTCGTGGTAGTACATACCAAGATACTTAAAAATTTCTCGTTTTGAAAAACTATTGTATAACTTCTTGTTACTTTTTATTCCTACTATCCTAGATTCTGCTAGTTTATCAAGACGACTATGATTCTCGTTTATTCGTCTTTCTTCCAGTGTTCTTGTACCATAAGCTCGTGCTTGTAACAGGCCTGTTGCATTTATCAAATCAATATTTTTCTTGTCAAGCTCAAGCAATATTTTTTAAGCAGGGTTTCAACTTGTTTTTGCTCTTCTTGACAATCGTCAGGGTGACAATATCTTCTTATAATATCAAAGTTTTCTATTGCTTCTTTAAGTTGTGGCCCTCGCATATTTATAACGCGAATACAATTACCAATATTATCATCCAATATTATGTTGTTTAATGATTGAAAACTAGTCAACATCTTTTCCAGTAAATTTCTTGTCGAGGTTAAAAATATTATCATAACATTCTCTTGCAACGGTTATAATTGGTGGTTCTGACATTTATTATACAACGTTAGATTAAATTTGACCATCGAGTGTATATATTTGAAATGCTGTCAATCCTGGAAACAGATGTTCAGCAGCGGCAACGTAAACACGAAAATATAAGTACTTGTTAACGGTATTTGCAGACAGAATCGTAAAATACTGTGTTGTTGAAATATACGTGTTTGTTGCATCATACAACCTTGTCGAGTCAATATCATCGTTTGATCCTTCCAATCACCATTTATAAATTCGACCAACACTAGAGTTTAATCGACCGCGCAAATGAAACTGCCAAATAGCAACTGCGATGGTATATTTAATTTTAATCCAAAAGTTTTCAGTTTCTCCGTTAGTAGTCCATTCTTGTCTATCAGAGAAAGCGTAATGAGGGTAATTTTCAGGACATGTGTCGATGCTCTTACCTCAAACCCAACTCGGTTATCAGTTGCCTTAAAAAGTGTTGGAATATACCCAACATTATTTTTGGTTCGTTTTGCAGTACTGGACAGACTGTCAGCATACGCTTTATTTGTCAGATCATTAGGGTTAACTGGAACATATGTCGTCGTTATTTTGTTGTTTCTCATATTTATGTTACCTGACATTGGTTCACCGGATTGTTTCAAATATGGGGCGAGTGCTTCTTTTAACTGAGCATAACTAATAACATCGTTATCATCAGCTGGTGGTACATTTATCGGTAATCCAGTTATTTTTGAGTTTTTGCTCATTACAAGGTTACTTATCATTATGTCGCCAGCTTTAGTGAGCTTGTTATCGTCAACAGATTTTAGTTGCGCATAACTTACAGCTTGTGTATTATCAACATTTGCAGGTGGATATACGGTTTCCCACCCAATAATGTTTTTACTCGACATATTAATATTGCCTGCAACCGTTCCACCGTTTTATCAAGCTTGTTATTATCCACGTACTTCAGCTGTAAATAACTTACCGCTTGGGTTTGATTTAAGTTTGCTGGTGGATATGCGGTTTCCAAATTTATAAATTTTTTTCTGACATGTCTAAGTTACCGCTTAAAGTTCCTTCAGACAATGATAGTTTATTATCGTCAACAGATTTTAGTCGTGCATAACTAACAGCTTGTGTATCAACAACATTTACTGGCGGATAATTTGTTTCTAAACCTAGTACTCGTTGATTTGACATCAACAAAGTGCCTGTCATTTTATCGCCAGTTTTTTTAGGTAGCCTGATAAATCAATGTTGCCATTTGTTATTGTTGTAATTACAGCCGACAAATCGCCCAATGGTGTCCCAAATTTTGTATAATAGCTCATTAGTTGTTTATTGTCTGACAGTTTTATATAAACTTAGTTTATAACAATGGCAAAGCTATCGTCGATATTAAAGTTTGACACCGAACGGCTGGTGCAACATAAACACAACAATGATCTGCCAGATTGTCATTATCTCGTTGTTGGGAGAACTGGATCGAGGAAAACAAATTTGCTGATGAATTTACTGCTAGGCGATAATTTTAACTACGACAGAGTTTATATTTACACAATTAATCCACAACAGGATAAATACGAATTATTGAGAGAATACAATAACAAGCTTCTTGATGATCTTGAGGCTGGTGAAGATTTTGTTATTATTGGACCACTAGAGGAACTTATTCCAGTTAATCATCTTGAGTCAGATGAGCATAACATAGTCGTTTTTGATGATATTCCACTTAACAATGAAGAGATGAAAATAAGATCTTATTTTCTCTGTCACGTAATAAAAAATGTAACTCTCTCTATCTCGCTCAGGGATTTTACAATTTCGATAAATTTATTAGACGAAATACCGGTTGCTTTATATTATTTCCCGGACTCGACAACGTTGACGTCAGAAATATTGCAAACGAGCAATGTGGCGACGTAACAAAAGATAAATTTATTGAACTGTCTCATAAGGCAACGAAATATAAATATAATTTCTTTTTATTCGATAAATTTGCACGTGATCCCAAAAAATGTTCAGTACCTGTATTGAAAAGTATCTAGAGTAAAGTTTTATCAAACTGTTATTGAATAATAATATGGATAAACGAGCTAAGTACAGAAAATATATAGAAGATCTAAAAGAATTGCTCAATCTCATGAAGAATTTAGGAACAAAGTTCAAGAAGCACGACGTGGACAAGTAGTTGCAGCGGAGGAATCAGCTAGAATTTTAAAACCAGTTACTTAGGTTTTACTTGGAAACAATATGAAACTTTACCGCCGTCGGAAGAAGAACTTAAAAAAATACAGGAAAAAGGCTTACTTGGATTAATTAAAGAACAACAACAAGCTGCTACTGGAAAAGTTATTGCAAGATCTGAGGAAGAAAAAAAAGGTTGGCTGAGACACTTACAGAGTATATGGCTGATCCTGGCAGAAGACAAACTGAGATAGATCAGTTGATTCGTAATCCGTTGGAGCTTGAACGAAGATTATCACAAATGGTAGCAGTTGGGTCAACGGGAAGAAGGTTGAATGAGATGATGAAAATGATGGAGGATATAAAAAAAATAACAACAACAAGAAACGGAAAGTAAAACTGATAGAATTTTTCGGGAGATGCGTGAGAAAGATGAAGCTGAGAGAGAAGCTTTTAGAAAAGAGCATGGATTGGATGTTCAGTGCAGAGAAATGTTCGAAGCTGCTCTAGAAAATATAAACGACGAAATAAAAGATTACAAGTATAAGTCGCTCAACAAAGAACACAATTTCGAGGATTTAAGAATAAGCGAGATTTTAAAGAAAGAATACAACGCTGATGAAAAAATTAAAAAGTTAACGGAGATAGCGGAAGAAAGTCAGAAATATATCAAAGAAGTAGTGCTAGAAAATGAAAATTACAGAGAAAGTATTAGAAAATTCCGACACAGTATTATCGCCGATCTTTACATTAAAGCCATTAATCAAATAAAGAAAAGCAGGTACACTCATCACCTTAATGTTTTGAGCACCAAAGCAAAAGAAATAGAGCAGGAACGAATATGGCCATGCCACTTGTGGAGAATATAGCCGACCCTACTGCCAGACAAGCTGAAATAGATCGGTTAATTATAATACACATGAAATCAGAGAACGAATACTGGCCATGCCACTTGTGGCGCATATAGATGTTCCTACTGCCAGACAAGCTGAACTAGATCGGTTAATTGATAATCCACATGAAATCAGAGAAAGGTTACAGCCAACTGTGATGGAGAGTCAACAAGATCCAGTTATGGCAAGTGAAACAACATTTGAGCCATTTATGGCAAGTGAAACAACATTTGAGCCTGCTGTAAGAGGGGACATTAGTCAACAACATCAAGCAGTTGTATCAGATATTGAACAACGAAGAAAAATTATTTTAAATCAAGCGCAAGTTGGAATAACAGGTCAGGAATACGATAATTTTTTAGTAAATCATAATATTAACGTTGATAATATTGAAAAATGGGAAGAAGACAGATACGATGAACTAATTAGAAAACTAGACGCTGTTATAAACGCCGGTGTGCCAGCTTACCGGGATATGAAAAAGTTACAAAAGTTGAAGATCTTTATAAATATGAGGACACCTACAGAAATAGCTTTATTGCTTCTGTTTTTAGTAGTGCAGTAACGAGATTTAAAAATAAAACTGATGAAGGAATGAGCTTTCAAAGTTGGCTTGAAAATTACGATTATTTTCGCACTTAAAAAGTTGGAACTGGAGTAAGAGTATTTACATCAACAGCTGATATGAACGGCAGATTAATGCTGTTGATATCATCGAAAGAAGCTGGAAATGTTGGTGCTGAAATTGACAATGAAGTAGTTGATATACTTGATCATCTAAGATCAAAAGAATTACTAACATCGGACGAACACGAAATTTTACACCGCAATATTATTGCGGGCGATATAATTATATAATCTAATAAATAAAGATGTCAACAACATTATTACTCGATCTAGCACCGCAAGCGCTGAAAAAGATAACGCAAATTTTTCAGTGAATTATATTCCCCCAATACAACTGGATCCTGAGGGAAAAAAAATGAAATTGGACTAATTTCCTGGAGGGCGTGACATTCTATGGCTAGCGTAAAAACTAATGTTAACGATGAATTTGCATTTCAACCGAAATTGTCGTCGTAGATAAGATTTGCAATTCCACAAGGCGCCTATAATATCACTGATCTAAATAAAACAATAAAAGAGGTTAGTGCAAAAAAGAACACAGTGGACGCTGACAACTTTGAGCTGACACCAAATTATAACACGTTACGCGCTAGAACAACATTAAAGAATACTATGATGATCGATTTTTCATCGCCAGCAAGCATTGCGTCACTTCTCGAATTTTATCATCGACGATATGGATCAAATACGGAACAAACTGTAACATATGACGGTAATCTGCCAGTAAATATAACTGACGTAAACACAATATTAATAAATTGTTCTATTGTATCTGGATCTTACTCGGCTAAAGGCAGTAAAGGACAAACAATATACAGTTTTTCGCCGGACGTTCCACCGGGTTCACTTAGGCCAATTAATCCACGGCAGGTTATTTATTATCCAATAAATGTTGAAGATCAAATAACAGAAATAAATATGCAACTGACGGATCAGTCTGGACGACAACTTGATCTTAACAATGAAGTTGTTACTTATTACCTACACCTACGCGTTGCGTAATTTTGTACAATCTCGTTGTATAACATGAGACAAAGAAAAATAGTTTGCAGAAGAAAAATAGTTGGAGGATTTTTAGGAAACATATCTGCTAAAATTATTGAAAGTGCTCCTGGAATAGCTCATAAAGTTGCGCCAATTGCACTGGACGCATCAAAAGCCTTTGCTACCGGAGCTGCATCTGCCGCTGCAACAGCGGTGGGACAAAAAATAGCTGATAAAATAAAAGGCAACAGGCCAGAAATAAAACAAGGTATATCAGAAATCGCACCAACAGAAGAAACTAAACGTGCAATGATAAGGACAACAAAAAACTGTTATCGCCAAGAGGAGAGCAAATTATGCAAAAGTTAATATCTAAGGCAACAGCACCAAATTTTATACAATCTAATGAATAAAAATTGTCTGCTAAAAATTACCTCGACTTGGCGGAGACCTGTGACGTAGATGATACAGTAACAGAATTTGAGTATGTTGAATATCTCGACGAAAATTCTAATGAGCATAATAAAGTTGGCGTTAGAACATGTAATACACGCGACGAGGATGTATTTCTTGTTTTTTACCTCATAAAGCAATGTTGGAAGTTCGTGGTCAGATTATGATAGTAGCTAATCCACCTGCTGCAATTGCAGCTGGAGCAGAAATAGCTCGCATAAACAACGGTTGGAGCTTATTTAAAAGTGCCAGGTATCAGCTAGCTAATCAAACAGTGGAAGATATTGCAACTCACCTACACGTTGCAAGTACAATACTAAGTATTACTTCGTTTAGTGACGATTACTCTAGATCGACTGCAACTAACATTATGTGGTTTAAGGACACTGAAGCTGGTGAAGCTGCGCCAGGTGAATTTATTTCAAGAGGAGCATTAGCGCATGGGGCTGAGGCAGCTGCAGATGCTGTAATTGTAAGAAATTTTCTTATTGCTAACGCTGTCAACTTTGGTATAGCCCCACCAGCTGCAGGCGCTAACGCAGACGCTACAAGAGTTTCACTTACTGCTGCTTGTAATAATCTTGGTATAACACCACCAGGTGCAGCTGCGGACGGTGTTGCAATGTTAGATTTGATTAATAACGCAATTATCGTAAGAAATATACGTTACAATGATGGTTATGCTAGGAGAAAGTCACTTGCAGCAGGATCACATCAAATTACAATGATGTTGCCACTGAGTATAATATTTGGATTTTGTCGCGATTATAATAAAGTATTTCGTGGAGTTAAACACACACTTATTTTAGATCGGGCAGAACAAAATGATTGTTTACTTCGGGTTGGCGGCGCCGATGTACAGTTTATTATAAACAAACTTGCTTTATGGATGCCACGAATAACACTGTCATTCACAAAAGCAGTAGAATTAAATGATATGTTTCAAAAATATACAAAGAAAATTTATTTTCAGCAACATAAAATATGTCAGACTGCAGTTCCAAATACTACCGACTACATATGGCGCGTCACAACAACGTCAAGCGAACAACTGCCACAACAATTATTTGTTGTATTTCAGCGACAAGCGCGACGCGGTAACCAGCAACAAATAAACCCAATATTTGATAACGCTGATGTTAGGAGAATATACGCCAGGATAAACTCCAAGCAGTATCCGGAACGAGCGATAGAATGCAATTTCGCGGATGACGCTAATGAAAATCTTACTCGACCGTACATGTATCTTATGGACGCAGTGCAGAAATATCAGGACGTTGGAGATGGATCTCAAATATCAGTAGAGGAATTTCGTACACTTTATCCGATATTTTCTTTTGATGTTAGTAAATGCAACGAGCGAGGTGTTGATTCGACAGCTGATATTGAAATTACCTGGACATTAGGTATGGTTCCAGATGCGTTGTACGTTCATGTGCTGGTGATCAGCGACAGATTTATAACAACTGACTCTGTTGGAGGTAAAATGACAGTCCAATTTTGATATAACTCTCATGATATATGACAAAATACATCGAAAAAGAAATATATTTGACTGACGGTCAAGTTAACAAATTAGCGGCTGCTATTGCTAAGCGTAGGCCGGTATCACTAAAAATTAATTCATCGACAACGGGCGGTACTTTAACAAAATTAATGCTAACTAAAACACAGATAAATAAATACGATCGCGGTAAAGAGTTTGTTTTAAATCTAAGCGTGTCGCAAGTAAATGCGGTGAGAGGCGGTTTTCTTGGTCCGGCAATAACCACAATAGTCAAAACGTTAATACCTAAACATTTGCCCGTACTTGGTACATTAGGATTAGCAGCAGCATCTGGCGCAGTATCTGGCGCAACTAAAAAGGTTGTCTCTGGAGACGGTATAAAGAAAATTTTCGTCTAAAACTTTAATATAATGCCACAACGAAAGACAGCAAAAAGAAAGACAACAACGAGAAAAAAGACGCGATCGCGAAAAACAAAAAAACAAAAAAAAAAAAGGCGGATTTATAGGACCATTACTGGTGGGAGCAGTGGGAAGTCTGTTGCCCAATCTGCTGAGAATAGGTCGAGGACTAACATTACCAGGAACACGCCCGCGTTAAGTAACTTCGAAATACTTCATAAGCTGAAAAAAATAAAAAATGTCCGTGGAGTTTATTCCAAAGATGAACTTGACAATGCGCCAGCTGGTGGTTCGTGTGTGATAAATATACAAGATTTTAACGACGGATCTGGCACACACTGGGTAGCAGTTTACAATAACAACTATTTTGATTCATTTGGAATTCCTCCGAGTAATGTAGTAAAAAAATATATCAACAAAAAATATAAAATAATAAATTATTCATCTAATCAAATTCAGCCAGTTTTAACATTAGCTTGTGGATACTATTGTATAGTGTTTATAAAACAAACGTCCCAGCCTAAATTCAATTTTTTAAAATTTATTTTACAGTTTGACAATCAACCTTTTCACGTTAATGATGAGATTGCAATTAATTTTATCTAAACTAAGGAATATGTCAAGATAATGTCTCAAATGCAAAACTAAAACAGAAAATAAAGATGAAACAACAGAAAAAACAAAGAACAACAGGATAATGCTGAAAAGTATTTGTGCAATCTGTGGAAAAATAAAAAGTATGTTTTTAAAGAAATTATCCGGAGCTGGAATGTGCGACAAGATTATTTTAGTAGATGATTAATAAATAATGATATTCGAGTGCGATTGTGATAGAGATCTCTGTCTGGAGCAAAATAAAATTGTTACGTACTGTCAGAAATGCAACAACAGAGAAATAATTGGAACAGGTATAGATATACATAAATTAATTGGCAAGTTACCAAAGCCAAAAGGAGGTTGTACATTACCAGGCCATAAATACACTGGACCATATAATCCGCTAGAAAAACAACTAGATGAAAATGATAATCCGCTGCCCGGACAAGAGCCTTACAATCAAGTTGATGCAATAGCAATGCGACACTATATATGTTACTGTGATAACGAACAAGATAAGCACGGATGCGATAAAGTAATATTAGACGAACTACGCGACATGAAACCGAAAGGAATAAGAGAACGTTTTACTAGAAGGCTGGTGCGGGGATTTATTGGAGCAAAATATAAACTCGGACTCGGAAAAGAATTATATGATGATCATGCAGCTGAATTACACAAATCTAAAAAACGTTTCCGCGACGTAAAATTGTCGCAAATGCCGTTGACTATATCTGGGCGATAGATTTAGTTGATGTGTCAAATCTTGCTCAGTTTAATGATAATAAAAAATTTTTTTAACGTTGTAATTGTTTTTAGTAAATACGCGTTTAATGTACCAGTTTCAGATAAAACATGAACTTCGAAAACTGATGCACTAAAACAAATAATAACAAGTACAGAAAGAACACCAAACAGAATCTGGACCGATCATGGAGCGGAGGTTTTTAATAACAAATTTGAGCAGTTTTTGGAGCAAAATAACATCAAAAAATATGTTACAGGAAATGAAGGTAAGAGCGTTATCGTCGAGCGATTTAATCGTACACTAAACGAGCTGATACATAAACATTTGACAGCTAAAAATACAAATAAATATATTGACGATCTACAGCAGATTGTTGATAAATATAACACGAAACACAGATCAATAAAATGTCACCAAATGATGCAATTGAAATCCGATTCTTGCAAATGAAAACATGTACCGCAGACATAAATTTAAAGTTGGTGATAAAGTTAGAATTTCTCTGACGAAAAAAACATTTGAAAAAGGATTTACTCCAAACTGGAGCGAAGAAGTATTTGTTGTTGATAAAGTTTTACTAACAATACCTGTAGCATACACGCTGAAGGATTTATTGGGTGAGCCTACAACTGGTAGTTTTTACAAGCAGGAACTGCAGAAAACTGAGCAAGATATATTTGTTATTGAAAAAGTTATCAGGAAAAAAGGTAATAAAAGTTTAGTAAAATGGAGAGGATACAGCGATAAATTTGACAGCTGGGTTCCAACTAAATCTATATTAAAATAATATTGTTATAAATTTGCTCGTATTTTAGCAGTATAGATTTACATCTGACCGGTCAACACAACGACATTAAATGTAATTTTCTTGCATTATCGACTGGCATTAAATTAAATATTTTAACAAAAATAAAATCGCATTTTATGCTCCTTTGTTGGCCAGCAATTTTCACATTAAGAAAATGTTTTATAAGTTGCCAAAATATTTGTTGCTTGGCAATAGTAAAATTAAATTTTATTATTTTTTAGCGATATGATACTTAACATTATATCGTCCAGTTGTCGGTCTGCTGTAAATAATTTATCAACCGCGTCCACGATCTCGTCTTGTTCATCGTCATTGTTAAATAAAATGTCATCTTCAGTATAACCAACCGAGTCGTGTTTATCAGCGACTGCAGCATCTCCTGCTGTAAAATTATCATCAGCGTAAATATCAGCAAGCCGTTTCATCAAGTCCATATTATAATATATTTTTATCTATTTTATAATAATAAGATGACTAACGAGAAAAATATCATCAGAAAGTTAATAAATTAAATTACAAAGAACTAGCCAAGGCAGTGCGAAAATGTTTATCAGGGTATAGTTATTATTCTGTTGACGTTATTGTTATGCAAGGTGATTCTAATAAGATTCTGCTAACAGAGGCAGAAAAAAATAAACTTAGTGACAGAATATTTATTACATAAAATTTAACAAAGATGATGTTTTAATGTTTGCTCATAATTGTCTTACCAAAACTGAGCTAGAAAATATAATTAATCGTCATATTTGAAGATGTTTCTGTCAAAGGTCGACATTCAAGTTGCTGATCTGGTTCTGTCATCTGCTACATCTTTTACTGACTGTGAATGAATTTTAAAATGTTTTGATGCAGCTGTTATTGATTTAAATCTTATTTCTTCATTAGTTTCAAGATTTATTGAGATAATTGGTCTTATGGGATTTTTAAAATTACAACTACCACCTATTCCACGTTTACTATTTTCTCTTGGCATGACCAGGTCTAAATTTTCCAGACGATTGTCGGTTTTAATTCTGTTGATGTGATCAATAACCAAATCATTTGGAATAGCGCTGTTAAAAGTTTCATAAATAAATCCTTGCGAACTATAATGAACAAAATCTGTTTTAATACCACGAACCATCACAATCAAATAACCAGCGTTATTCAAACCTCCAACAACTTTTTTTGTTTGTTTATTTCGTATAATTCTTAGATTATTACCCTCATATAAATCAAACACGGGATGCGGTTGAAATTCTTCTTGCAATGCTAGATTTTCAATATTATCATCGTCAATCGAACTATTTACTCTATAAACTCTTTGTCCGTCTGGGATGTTACCGCAGAATAAAGTGTAAATAAAATCTTTTCTAAACATTTCAGTACGTTCTGTATTATCTCCTCTAACACTTATCATCACTCCAGCTGGTACTGATTTACCAAACGGTTTTTGTTATTTCACATGAATAGCTGAACCCAATGCATTCCCGGCATAACTATTATAGATTGGGTGTACGTAATATTCTTCCTGTTCTTTCGTTGTCGTCTTCATTATATTATATAGCATTTTTATATCTTTAATTGAAAATTTAAATTCTCCAATTAAATATATAAAATGTTATATAAATATAATGCTGAAATTGCGAGATATTGCTAAAAAGAGCCTTATCAAAGCAGAAAAAGCTGCAACTGCGTTTTTCGGTTACGATAACAGTTATAAATTCAATAATCAAAAATATTTTAGCAAATTTTAACTCCACAAATTTGTTTCATCTTCTGCATCCAATTGTAACGTGAGAACTTACAGTCCATAAAAGTATCAAGCTAATAGTGCAGTATCATGTTATTTTATCAAAGTTACATGCACTTCAAAAAGATATACTTGATATAATCTTTGAAAATGTAGATTTCATCAACAAGATTGCAGAACCATATTGAACAGCTAAATCACGAAAAAAATTAGCTGGAACAAATATTTCCTCAGTCGCTGATGAAATACATCAAGAAATAAATAAAAAAAATTGGTGGAATTTACTGTATCAGGATCAGGTTGGAAATTTGAAATGATAAAAGAAATTTTATTTCACACAATGAAATATAACGTACTTCGCGGTAGTTCTTACGTTGATCTCCCTCAAAAAATTAAAAACAAAAAATGTTGCATAAACGTAAAGAACTTTGATAACAGATGTTTCCAGTGGGCTGTTCATTCTGTGATGTTCCAGCAGAAAAAAATGCTGATCGCGTTGACAAGTATTTTAGTCACGTATCAAAATTAAATTTTAATAGCATTGACTTTCCAGTTGCAGAAAATCAAATACCAAAATTTAAAAAGCAAAATAATATTTCAGTTAATATATTTGGTCTTGACGAGCGTGAAAACGTTTATCCAAGGTATATTTCAGAAAAAGCTTCGCAATCGACAATAAACTTGCTGTTTTATAAGAATCGTTACGTTTGGATAAAAAAAAAAATTTTAACAGCCTAGTTGGCAGACAATATAATAAAGAAAAAAATAAGAAATATTTCTGCTACCATTGTTTACAAGGTTTTTCTCAAGATGAAAAACTGCAAGATCATCTTAAATACTGTGTTAATGTTCAAAAAATAACAATGCCCGGAGAAAAGGAAAAAGTATTAAAATTTAAAAATTATAATCATAAATTAAATATTCCGTTTGTTATTTATGCTGATTCGAGTGTCTACTTGTCCCTGTGGCAGGCGCAGAAAATGATCCAAATAAATCAAGCACCAGAAAAATACAACAACATGTTCCCTGTGGAGCAGCATTTAAAGTAGTTTGTTGCGCTAACGATAATTTTTCAAGTCCAATAAAATTGTACAGAGGTAAAAATCCTGCCGTGTCGTTACTAAAAAAATGCAATAGACGATGTTAATAAAATTTTCAACAGATTATCTAAAACAGCTCCAATAAAAAAAGCATCCAAACAACAACTTGATTTCGATGAGGCAGTTAATTGTCATATCTGCGAGAAACATCTGCCTGAACTTTGTTCAGGCGATAAAGTGCCCGATCACTGTCATCTAACCGGTCAATATCGCGGAGCAGCACATAATAATTGTAATTTGAAATTTTGATGCGCCAGATTTTATTCCTGTCGTTTACATAATGTTCATGGTTATGATAGTCATATCATTGTCGAAGGATTTGGTGATTAGGAAATTAAATCTGAACTAAAATTAAATAAAATAATAAAATGTATTCCAAACAATATTGAAAAGTATATGTCAGTTACGTTTGGCAAATTATGTTTCATCGACAGTCTGCAATTTATGGCAGCACCATTAGATGAGCTTGTAAAAGGTTGTAGCGGTTTCAATAATTTAAAAGTTGCTTTGGTGGAGACTACGTCTCTCTCACAAAAAAGGTGTCTTTCCGTATGAGTATCTCGATGACTGGAGCAGATTTGAAGAAACTTCTCTTCCTAACAAAGATAAATTTTACTCGCAGCTAAAAAATGAAAATATTACAGATGACGATTAAAAATATGCACGGGAAATTTGGAATAAAGTTGGTTGTAAGACACCTGATGATTATCATGATTTATATTTGAAAACAGATGCATTATTACTAGCAGATGTTTTCGAGAGTTTTCGTAAAGTTAGTCTTGAAAATTATGGATTAGATCCATGTGGGTATTATTCTGCGCCAGGATTGTCAAGGGTTGCTCTGCTAAAAACAAGCATGATAGAATTGGATCTCTTAACTGATGTTGATATGTTTAATTTTATTGAAAAAGGAATTCGCGGCGGAATTAGCGTTATGAAAGAACAATATGAGGTAGTAAAAATTACGATAAAAAATCACCGTCAAATTGTATTATTTATCTGGACATTAATAATTTGTATGATTATACTATGTCAGAGCCAATGCCGTGTAGTGGATTTCATTGGATAACTCCAGATCAATTTCTTAAAGAGACTGAAACAGATTTACCAGAAAATGTTAGTTATTTTGTTGAAGTTGATCTCGATTATCCTAGTTCGTTACATGATCTACATAACGACTATCCGTTTTGTGCAGTCAGTGATGATCGATTACAGTTTATTATCGCCTGAACAACAGGCAATGACAACAGCAAAAATTCGATTATTAATAAGCTAGTTCCAAATTTGTTAAATAAAAGAAATTACGTGATACATTACAAAAATTTAAAACTAGCAGTAGATGCTGGACTAATTCTGAGAAAAGTTCATCGCGTGTTAAAATTTAATCAATCACGCTGGATGGCAGATTATATTGATTTAAATATTAAACGTCGTGTTATTGCTAAGACCGACTTTGAGAAAAACGTTTTCAAGTTAATGAACAATTCCGTGTTCTATAAGACGATGAAAAATATCAGAAAGCGAGTCAATATTGAAATTGCAAATGATGTAAATCGCAGAAATAAATTAGTTAACGATGACGGTTTTGTCAGTATGAAAATATTTAATGACAGTCTTGTTGCAATACAGCGACGAAAGACAAATTTAAGGTTAAATAAACCGATTTATGTTGGTGCAGTTGTACTTGATATATAAAATGGCTAATGTACGACTTTCACTATAGTTTTACCAAAAACAGTGGCCAGATTCGGAGTTGTTATTTACTGATACGGATTCACTTGTGTATAACATAAAATGTGAGGATGTTTATCAAGATATTTATAACAATAAAAATTTATTTGATTTATCGGATTATCCAAAAGGTAGTGGAGTTCATGATGATGTAAATTAGATGTAAATAAAAAAGTGATCGGCAAGATGAAAGATGAATTTATGTTTGCGCCAGTTAGGGAATTTGTTGGACTAAGAAGTAAAATGTATGCTGTAATATTAGATGACAATAAACTAACAAAAAAGCTAAAGGTATTCCTCGCGGATATGTAAAAACGTGTATGAAATTTGATGATTATAAAGCAGCGCTAAACTCCTGCACTAATTTTATTAAAACAAATGTTATCAGAACAAATCATTACAAACTTGAAACAGATACAATTATAAAACGTGGACTAAGTAAGTTTTATGATAACAGATATTGTGCTGATGTCGTAAACACATTAGCTATTGGACACTACGCAATTAATTAACTTTGTCTAAACTTTATAAATAATGTTCGAAAATTTAACATTAGCCGATGGAGTTAGTAGCTAAATTAAAGAAATAACGGTTAATGGCCAGCAATTGTCAGTTGAATTTAATAATGAAATTTCAGGTATTTGTTTTAGTAAATTTGATAGAATAAAACTCTCGCTTATCAAATCAGATAACAGCAAATATTTTGATTATCTTGAAAAGTTGAGAGATGAACTTATGCTAAAATACGATAATCTTCATGATCCGATCAGTCAAGAGAAATACACAAAAATAAATATTGACCTAAACCGGTCGAAGGTTTTTGCAAAAGGTGGTAAGTATGTTCTCACCAGGATAGCAATGAAAGAATTATTTGAATGTCATCGAAAAGTAAGCTGAAAAATTAAATTTTATTTGCATAAATACGATAATGAATTATTTCTGATATCTACTGTTGATATTTTAATAATTGGTGATTAAGTTCTTTTAAAAAATCAGGGAGATAACTCTGTCTGTCTTCCTTGTATTGTAAAAGGAGATAACTCTGTCTGTCGTCCTTGTATTGTAAAGGGAGATAATCTGTCCTCATTAAGCAGTTATCCCGCTTGTTATATTGCGGAACATTGCATGACCGTCTGTAGTCAGTCTGGATCGGCATAATTTGTAACAGAAAATGATATTTTACACCTTTTAATTCTCCTGATAAATTTGATGTACATAATTCCAGGTATGTTATTTTATCTTCAATATACACTTTCCTCACCGACGATAGAGATCTCAGAATGAACAATAGGCCGTGGGAGGGGTGCGATATTACGACAAACGAGTCATTATCGATAGTTTTATATTCCCAGACTGCAGAAGGCAGAAATAACCCTGTCTGCGAGCTAGAGTAATTTAATAAAGCCGTTGTATCGATCCACGCACTAATATCACAAATCTGTACACATTGTTCATATACCGACTATACGTGAGCCATGTCTGTAATTTTATGTATTTTAGTGTGTTGAGACTGCAATGTATTTTAACCAGGGTAGAAATGTATAAGATCGTAGATTTCGCGATTTATTCAGAATCAGAATATAATATTTTTGTTCTGATAAATGTATACTGATCACTTGCAGGAATTTCCCGTTAAATAACATTATAATAACTTCTGTAATATATATTTGTAAGTAGAGTCCGTAGCGCAGTGTTAAGAACGTTGGATTCTCGTACTCGAGGTCTTGAGTTTGATACCCGTGACCGACACATTGTTGACGGTGGCGTTAGGATGCCAATTTTTCTAATATAGTGGGGGATTCCACCCCAAGGGATTTCATATATACTTCCTCACCACGTCAAACACGTGTTGGATGTGTTTTTCACTCACCCAGGGGTTTGATATTGGGGGAGTGCACAAGAAATCGAAAACCTAGACAACTCTCTGAATTTCTAAAATTTCGTTTCGTCATTTAGGAATTCTTCGGGGAGTGTGTCTATGAAAATTGGAACCCCTCAAAAATAAACAGCTGGGTGACGTGAGATCCTTATGACCTCACTGAAAGGTACCCCACACAAGGATATTCAGAAAAAATGTCGTCAGAAGAAAAATTCTCATGAGGTGCCTGTGGGCCATAAGAAAGGCCTTTACAAAAGAAAGAAAGATGCCAGTAAAGGATTTACTGGCAATGAAGGGACCCCTTGGAATGGTGACTGATCATCATCGCTACTGTTTATTTTTTTTAATTATTTTTTAAATTCAACATGACGGCTATAGCAGTAATAGAAAACAAGGTTTTCTAGATCAGAGACCCCCTTACCCCGACAAAACATATTTTGTCAGAAATATGCTAGAATATGAAAGTCATTATTTTGAGCTGACAAAATGTCAACATAGAAAGGTTTTGGAGGGGAAGAAACCTTGTTTTCTATTACTACTACAATAGCTTAATGAAATATGCAGTTTTGGTGCATTCTCTCTCTCTCTCTCTCTCTCTCTCTTTGATCAAAGATAATTCACTAAACTACTTTTATATTGCAAAGAGCAGCACACTTAATAAGTCGGAATCATGCGTCACTACATCCGCGATTCAAAACATCTTTTAAAGTTTTTTTAAAATCTTTAATGTGACAAAGAGCAGCTGAATGATTAGAACTTAATGGTGCTATATTGATATTTTTTTTAAATTCTTGATCCAGTTTATTATTTTTAATTGGTTTGATAATGGTAAAAATTGCAATAAATAAAAGTAAAACCTCCTGTAACAATATGTCTTTTGTCTCACTTTTAGAGACAAAAGATTTAAAGGATGCAAACCAGTTTTAAGGCTGTTTGTTTGTTTGTTTTTTTTTTAAAAATACGTTCAAAGGTTGAGGTTCTGTACATCAACAATGCAAATTAAGCACTGGAAAAAATTTGTTCCAAAATGAAGATTGTGATAAGAATAAGAAAACCTTTAGGAATGCTTAATTTTTTTAATGTCATTTTACCTATAGACTTATATTTATGTGCTCTTGATGATGTTCTGAAATTTATTATTTTCGCATGATCTTATGTACAATATTATCACAGGAAAAGATAGACGTCTGTGAGGTGCGTCAAAATGGGTGACGTACAATACGATCCTTACAACCAGGGGTCGTCGGACGAAAGCTCGTTAAGAAGAGTACGAGGGAATGTATCATTGTCATTTCTGATCCTTACTTTGCTAAAATAACTAATGTTTCCAAAGTAATGAGAGATATCACTAAGAAGTAGATTTCTTACACCGTGAAAGTAAATACTTAAGTGGGTCAAAACTGGTGTTGAAGATGATGGACCACCCTGTTGTGGTGTATGCGTTTTTGTTTTCGAAAGGTGCTATAAATCACTTAGATCTTCGAGAAAACATGTGGTTTTCGAGAACGATCAAAGCTTCGTTGCTAACATATACCTTAAAAAATGAGACTGAAAAGGAGTTACTATGTTTGTCGACACAAAATTAATGCCGTAAAGCACCGTGGGGAACATTAATTATTTCTGGTAAAGGGAAAACTTTAGAAATTTAGAGCGCCGTCTGTTGTCATAACGCCATGTTAATCTCTAGTATGCCATTATGACAACAGATGGCGACACGAGTTGGACAACAAAGACGTTACTGATAAAGCTTGGTATTTATATTGTTGCAAAGCCAAATCTATGAAAACGGCAGTTGGAATGATGTAATTGTAATACGTCAAGTTTATAAGCAGAATATACAAAACTTGTAATAACTGACATAGCGTTTGCCATACAACAAACTGCAAAATCAGTTCAGTAGTTAGCAAACTGCAAGATACAATGAAGCAGAACGAAAGTAGTTCTAAGCACTTACAAGCAGCCATTTACAGCTTGTATCAATGAAGAACAGAAAATTCATGACTAGAATTAGGAATGTAGCACTTGCAAGCAGCCATTTACAATAATGCAGAGGAAAGTAGCACTTGCAAACTGCCACGTACAATTGGCATCAATGAAGAATATAATATACATGGATAGAATTATGAAAGTAGATCTTGCAAGCAACCATTTACAATAATGCATCAAGGAAGATTAGAAAATACACGCAGAGAATTATGGTGGTGATCCCCCTCCATAGGTAGTTACGCTACTGCCTTTAGTCACGTTTCTTCTCTTGTAAGTGAAGGGGCAAGGCGAGGACTGGGCTGGTCAACGAAAGTTGGGAATGACAGCGCTAAGGTGGCAGGGGACAGTTTCGTAAATTGGCCCCTGGCAAATTTCTTAACTTACGGTTATGGTGTGACTTTTTGAGCTATTATTGTGTAATAATTAAAGATATGGATATATTTGTGAATTTGGTCTTTCCGGCTTTGTTCGTGAAATTCATGTGAGGCATGTACACCTCATGTCACTGCACAGTATGTAGCCAGTGAAATACCAATAGTCGGCTAGAAAGCAGAGCTAGCCACTTATAGCAGTTGACACGTTGGTTCAAGGCAAGTAAAATATCTCAAAAACTGCTTAGATGACAACTATTCAACTATTTTGTATTGCATCAAGCTATTAAGTGTGTGTGTGTGTGATTTGGATTTTTAACGTAGCTTTAACAATTTTTCAGTCATATTGCTATGATGTCTGCAGTGTGGCAGTTTATTGTTATGTCTAGCACTGGGGCATCATGCCACAGACATGTAGCATAATGTCCCACCCAGTCACATTATCCTGACACCAGGCCGACCAGTCCTAACACTAACCTCTTAATGCTGAGCGTCAAGCGAGGCAGCTGTCAGTACCGTTTTTTAAAGTCTTTGGTGTGACTCGACCGGGGCGGACGCTCTAACCACTAGGCCACCGGAGCAGTCTAAGCTATTAAGTACACACTGTTTTTCGAAATTATCACCTAGGGAAAGGGCTTGTGTTTGCACTGTGAGCATCAGGTGTTCTCAAAAATGGCCTTCGGACATGAAAAATGCATTTATAAGTTTGGGGTGGGGTGCATCAACTTTTTACTTAATGAATTTCCACTGACTTGTTACATCAAGTGAATGATATTAATATGTTTCACTTTATTATACCTATCCAAAAATATGGACCTTTTTGACCTCACTCATGTATTTTATTTTTTATGAGTTTTTATATTAGACAGGTGTATGTAACATTAAAATTGTGCATAAAAACTGTCCCTTGCACTCTAACTGTGCGTAGTTAATTCACTGGGTTTAATTTATATACACACTATAGTGATGACATTAAATTCTTGGCTATAAATAATGTAATGGAACGAAAGTGAATGCCGGAAGAGAACAGATTCATAGCAGCTGTTGTCCCCGATTATTTTAGCACGGTAATCGAATCGCTGATAATGACGTGTTCAGTTGCAGTGGTCAGTCACCCATGTAGCTCGCTAAATACCATGTATTCGAACTGCGTTTGCTTTCAATGCTCACTTGACAATTTCAAACTAATTCATTATTTAAACAAACGCCGGTGTTAATGGAACTTTTGATAAAATGCTATTTCAAAGACAATGAGTGCGGAGATGAACATTCCCAACGTAAACGTATAATCTGATTTCGTGTTATCTTATTCTTTACAGTAATTTCCTTTTACAAATATTGTTAGAGTGTATTATATAATCAGTCAGATGAAATGCATGTCAATCATTTTCTGAGTCAGTTCCACTTTTCTTCGAAAAGAAAAGTAACACATCCTGACCCCAATTCAATGGCGGCCATATTTTAAAACATGTTGGTGAAAGCGGTTTCGCTGTGAGCAACGGACCTCGTTTTGCGTTCAAGTTATCAATAGTGTTGATTTCTCATGTGATTAACCTGCTAAAACATTGATTGAATAAAATCTGTAATTGAGTTTGTTTTGTTTTGTTTTTTGTTTGTTTGTTGTTTTTTTTAAATTTGTATTTTTTTACACTCGGATACTCAGTTATGTCTGTTTAGTCAAATATTTTCTAACGTGCTGCAACCGCAGCAGGAGTGCTTACTATCGTCAGCATTTGCATACTCTTACCACAATCAAAACAGCGGTATGTAGTAGGAAGATACGAGCAACGACAAACATTCATTTTCGCGTGCAAATTAATTTATATATCTGTACAAACATGAAATCACCTTGAACACGCCAGCTAACATGGACTGCGAAATATGGTAACACGGAATTATTCAATTTTGCCTCCACCCTCCCCAAATCAATTGAGACCAAAAATTTGTAATTCTTGCTGATATAGATTATGGAAAATATGTAATTTAGATGGCGTAAAACTGAAACTGTAAAAAGTTCTTGAGATATTCCTATAAATAAATTGAAAATCTTCTTAGGGCTGGAAATCTTCCAACCAAACAGGCTAATAAAGTTAACAGCTTAGATACTGATAAATATTTCAATTAACTTCTAGATTTACAAATGAGACTATATGATCATACCGTTTTGCATATTTTCACATATGCTTGAAAGGTATAGCACTATCTGGGCTTGCCAGTTTTTCAAAGAGCTTCTAGAACCATCACAAAGAACTGAGAAAAAAATGTTTTAATTCCCGTCGATTTTATAATATTATCTACCTTTTTTACGATCAATTAATTACCTTTTCTTTTCATATGTAGTCGTTGAGATCCTAGTTCTAATAATCCTATCAAATTATAGTTACTCATATATCAGATTTTTAAGGTCTGAGCATGACAAAAAAAGATTTTGCTCTGTTTTCTGTTAAACTTAACCTGACGTGACACGAATGAAGCCGACAAAGTGATTTTAGTGTATCATTTGCTTTCTCAGGCGAGACAGAAACGCCTACATCACTATGCTTTTTACTTGGCATTAATACGCTTTACTTTAAAAAAACGCAATCGGTTTAACAAGCTAGCACAAGTCAAAGATATAATTTGCATCGACTTTTACTGCCTCATTAAAATGTTTATGTTGGAATGGCCTTTGTGCTATTCTGTGGTACATATTCCGCTGGACATATATTTTGAACTAAAAACAATTATCAATAGGTAATTTGATCCTTTTAATTTAATGTTGCATGTTGTTTGCTCGCATTCAGATCTAGTTGTTTTAAACAACGGCCATCCCCTCTTTGAACGTTTATTTTTCCTTTACAACAAAATGCATTGACATCTTAATGAAAAGCTAGAAGTCAATTAGATCAGTTATATCACGCTGACCGAGTCCTTCTTTCAAGCTATGGAGCAAATCTATGTATAATGTTAAAATATGGCGTAGATTAGCGGGAAAATTGGAAAATGTTTACATAAATACATGCTGCTAGTTAACATTGAGACAATTACTTTTTCGCAACTAAATATAAGGAATGGGGTAGAAACTATTATACAAAATAGATCTGAAACAGAAACAAAACATTATTTAAAGACTCACACTTACCAGCTCCTGTTTGACCCAGATTATGGCTTGCATGAGATCATCTAATCTCTCCGTCAGACAAGCTCTCTCTCCCTCGTCCCCAGCCGAAGGCTGCACGTGCACATTCTCTGCGCTCTTGAGCGACGAGGATTTGTTGCCCTTCCGGTTACTCAGCTGTTCGTAACGCTTTGGCAGGCGAATCGCTCCCGGCAAATTGCCATATCGGAGGGGAATGATACCCTTCTCCATCCGCTCCAGTTCATCAGTACAAAAATTCGAAAGGTTGGGCAGGGCGACCCTTTGTTTATTCTGGTAATGTATAAATCAACACTTAGCAGTTTAAAAAATTTGAGTGTGTAAACATTTACGTGTTTGAAAATCTTAACTTGAAAAAACACGCAAAAAGCATGAAGCTGATTAAGTTTCATTCACATGGGGATATTGATGATATAAGATAAAGATAAATGAATTATGGAATTTATGATCATATGCATGTCAAATTGAAATAAATATGACGAGAAAAGTTGCTCAATGTCAACAGTTTTCATGTCACAGCACATTTCATCATCTTCGACAAATGAAGTATAACGAGTGTGTGTGTGTGTGTGTGTGTGTGTGTGTGTGTGTTAAAGAGGTATAGGAATTTGTTGGTGGTTTTGAGATAGGTGTAATGTGCCCCATTCAGTTTTGCCCGAATTCCCATAGGCACAAAGAGAACCTTGCACATTTTCAGTGAAAATGTAAAGTGTAAAATGTGAAATATAATGATGTCTTCAGTCCAGTTCTTTGTCTATGTGTAACCATATACTTTATTATTTTTCATTGCATCCTATTATTAGTTGTTAGAAATATTGGAAAATATATCCAACTATTAAAAATCACAGAAACTTTAAAAAAGTACAAATACTTACTGGAAAATTCAGATTAATAATAAGTACACGTTAGTCAGAGGATGGAATAGTGAAATAAATGTTCAACTATGATTTAACAGACAGACTGATAAAAAAAAGAAATGCAAAAAGATTGATAGAAGTAAATGTTCATTTTATTAGAATCATTATATTCGTTAAAATATAGGGGCTATCACGTCTCTCTCAGAGACGTCTCACAAGTCAGTCCAAACACTAAGTTAATAAAAGTGCAAATCAAGAAGGCTGGTTTTGATAGAAAGGCAAGAGCCTGATAGTCACTAAGCCAAGATGACGAAGAAGCAGCTGGCGAAATGGGCTCTCACACCCCAGCTGCTTTGCGAGTTTCCCGTTTTTACTTATTTGAGAAAATGTTTGGATTTATACTACAAGTCATACAGGTCATGTAGCTGGGGTCTCTCCAGCAAGGAGTATGCAAGTGACAGGGCATAAAAATGTGTCATCTATAGTTGTAACAACAATTGCAATAAATGTACTTACCTTTCTGCATCTTGAATTTCCTAATAATGTACTTTCTTAGCTATTTCTGCAAATCAGAATTATACGTTTCCAAAAATTAATCCACAGCACGAAATTGTGTTTTGTATTGCAATCTAGAAACTGAAATCGCATTCCAAAAGAGAATTCACTGCACTCCAAACCGAAATATATTTGATATATTCCTTACCAAACAATAATTAATGCTGCATCTTCTTGAGAATTCTAATTAAAAGAATTTCATATATTTCCACCTTATGATTCCAAACTGTCAATGACAGAACAAAAACACATGTGCAGCTTGCTTCAAAGACCAGTCCCTCCAGCCACATGTCCATTAAACGGGATCTACCCAGCTAATAACTACGGCCCATCACAACTAGATAAGCAGAATTTAGTTGGATCAACAGAAAAACAAAATCCCTCCATTCCAGACCAACAGGAAAAGTTGTTCCAAGGCGCATTCATTCACAACATGACTCTAAATTTCAATTTTGAATAGACCAAAATGAGAGTTTTTCAACGAATGACTAAGCGCGTACATTACTATATTCAATGACTTCTTGGTAGTTCTACGTGCGCATAAATACTGTGTGTATTTATTTAACTACTCTTGTGTATTTACTTTGGATTGTAACAAGAATTAAATTAATTTCTTTTTTGAAGTGTGATCTTTTTATGTGTGTTCTATTCACAAACCCTATTTTACGCCACACTTGCAAAACAACTTATACAGTTAACTGAAATACTGCTTCTTTGATATTTCGGATCCTCACGCTTTACCTTCTTCAAAATATGAACAATAGTACTTTCAATCCAAACGCGACTGAGCAAAGATAGAATGAAAAATTATCACTAGATGTTGCGATAGAACATAATTTACACGTATAATATTGTAATAAATTTGGAGTGTGCGCATTTGTTTATAGCGCTTCGTTTTAAGGAGTTCTTAGATTTTTGGGATTACTTGTTTGATTATGGGAAGTCGGTGCTGGGAATGTATTCCTCAGCCCGAAATAATTAGCCAATTACTATAAGCAAACGTCACGGAGTGAGATGTTAATGAGGTTCCATTATGCCATGGTTTTCTTTTGGTGAATTCAGGTCAGAGCCGCATGAGTGTCCCTGTCGTTCCATAGTCCCTATTAAAATCTAGTTGTGTACATTGATCATGTGACTCCAGGTGCAGTATTTAAGATTGGAGACAGATATATTGCACAATGGAATAAACGAGAAGGGACTGTTCCGTCATCAGCAGGTACCATTTATGTTGTCATGGTGGAAAATGTGATGCAGTTTTACTGGCGAAATGTGCCTTAAAACAATGATATCACAGACCTACGGTGGCGTAATAAAAGTAGTTCTCTGTATTAGGGGGAGTTATATAGTTTTACAGCGTGGAATGCTGACGGAACGTTACGGAAAGTTAATGAAGAGAAACCATGCAGATGTGCAGTAGATAGACAATTGGGAAGCTGTGAGATCTGTGGTCTTGTATTAATTGCAGTAAAATTAGTATAGACTGGACGCGTTGAACCTTCTAGTTTACAACGGTAATTGTATGGAAGCCCTTGGAATTAGGGGAAACTTATAACTTTAGCGGAATCGCGCCAGGGTTTGACACCGCTCGGTCAGTTAAAACCCCTGGATTGTAACAATATGTTTATTGCTTAAATCATCGTTTCCTCGTCGTTTCTGGAATAGCCTTTTAAAATTCTTCAGTTTATATATCGTCATCTTATTCTTCCAATGGTACATTAAGATTGATACAAGCAGAATTATCATAAATGTCATGAATACAATTTTCAACCTCCTCGTGTATAAATTTAAACGTTCATCATTTCATTATTTGAAACACATATATAAAAAGTTTAAAATGTGTTCCGCTCTTCGTTGGATGCAACGATGATCTGAGGAAAACATTTTATGTTCACTCGTTTGTTTTTTCTTCACTAGGTTGAACAGTTGTTTCTTTAATTCAAATGTAGGCTTACGGACACTTTTTGACATCCTTTTTCACCTTCCAACATTATTATACAAATTATTTACATTAAAGAACCCTAATATACGCTTGACATTTCTTCCTATGATTCCAGCATTTTATCACTTTCTTGAGTAAACCACTTTGCCATCAAAACACACAATTTTTTAGATTCAATAAAGCAGGAGTCTCAAACACGCGGCCCGCGGGTCGCATGCGGCCCGCCAAGCCATATCATGTGGCCCGCAAAATGATTGGCGTCACATGGTGTCATGAGAGATTACAAAGATGGTGCGGCCCTTGGGCCATCGAAAATGCCCTCATGCGGCCGTCAGGGTGTTTTGAGTTTGAGACCCCTGCAATAAAGCAATATTTATTTCTGAAAAAATACCTGTTCTTTAAAAAAAATCGACCTACATATATTGTTTAAAATATCTGTAAAACTGCAATCAACTAAATTAATAGTCACTCTATCAAATAACTTTTACTTTCTAACAAATAACCCTCTAAATGCATTTAAATATACAACTCATCCCAGTTGAGCGACGTTTTGACAATTACGGGCGAAGTGGTATTTTTATGAATAGTTAATTGTGTGTATAAGGTGAATTTGAATGCTGTATGATCAGAATATTCTACACAATCGTAAACACATAAGTCAAAATCAATTCTGAAATACTTATCTTGCAAAATTAAGTACTCAGTTACACTGCGATCCTCAGGTCCTAACAAACTATTCATTATTCGAACACCTTTAGCTTTGTACATAACCAAATAATAATAATAATAATAATAATAACGAGAACCTTGTATAGCGCCTAATCTATAGAAGCTCTAAGCGCCTTACAACATTAGACAAACATACATAATGATATGATTACAAAAAACAAACACCATTGTGAAGGATGCCCCCACTGTGAGGATTTGGTCGTCGGGGATTGGGGGTGGGGTGTTTCCAATATTATAATTAAACTATTGTAGAAGTCCCACCCAGGTTCGATTTTGGTTGGAAGTTAAATTAGTGAAAGATAGATGTACAGCTCCGAGCCCAGCTCCGAGCTCCCAGTCAGCAATGCCGACGGTTAAATGGTTAAATATAAAAAAAAGGGTGAAATTCAATGAACAACAATTTAATAACAATTCAATAGTCAAATGATTCAAATTTCCCAAGTACACTCCTTCCAGTCGACCCTTTAATAGCCTATTGCATCACTTGATTAGTAGTGTGAGATTTATCTCCACCTGTCCTTGTATTCTACTCATCTGTGTATTCTTCTCTCCTGCTTCTCCCAATTCCTTCTCCTCTTCCTCCCCGACTTTCTCCAAATTCCTTCTCCTCCTCCTCGACTTCTCTATACTCCTCCTCCTCGACTTATCTATACTCCTTCTCCTACTCCTCGACTTTCTCCTCCAGAATCCTTTTCCTCCTCCTCCACCTTCTCTCCACCGACTAGACTTTTGTCGACTCCAACTGTTCTTCTAGTCTCACTTCCGTCTCCCCTCTTGGAGACTCGGGACTCAACTGAACCGGAAGTTCTGTTCCCCAAAAGCTTCCTTTTCGAAGCTTTGTCTTTCCTTAGAATCTGTTTTTAAGTTTTACCGCCAAATTACGAGTGGCTTCTCGGAGTAACCGTATCTCTCAACGATCTGTCTATGCGTCTACTAACCCTTCTGCTTGCGAATTACGAAGTTATAATTCGGATCTAAATTGTAATCACACCCTCTATCTCAATTCCGATTGGATGTCGCTGTGAACCGATCCAATCAAAGTTAGCGGACAATATCCTCTCACAGTCTGTCCACGTGGGGACGGATGAGAACACTTCGCGGGCTTCCCTTTGATCCCAACCCCACCTTTTCACACCTAGGTGTGATGATTACAAGCCTTTATCCAGTTGGCACGATCTATCGCCGGGATGGGGGGTCACGGTAACCTTGCGTAAGGGATTAACACGAGCCCGCGGCAATGCTTAGACATCAAACACATGGGTCATAATAATACCCTAGTTTATACACGACTTGATAGCTGGGGCTGAGCAAACGTGACAACCATGAAATTAGAAAACAGAAAACATGCTGAAATATTTAAGGTTAGGATACATTATTAGGTCTTTAAATCTGTTCTTGCAGTCAAAAAAGGCGAGTTTTAACAGCGCTCTTGAATGAGATAGCTGTGTCTTTGTGTCTAAGTTCAGTGGACAACTCGTTCCACGTTGCTGGGCCCTGGTATGCAAAAGAACGTTGTCCATATGACTTAATTTTCATAGTGGGAATAATGAGAATACGATTGTCAGAAGAGGATAGTAAGTACTGTGCTGGTGTGTACACATGGGTGAGGTCGGATAGATATGTTGGACTGGAGTCCGTCAGTGAAACGTAGCTCAGAGAACAAATTTTGTGTTTGATTCTGGATCGAATGGATACCCAGTGTAGGGTACAGAGCATGGGGGAGGTGTGCTCTGATCGTGGTACTCTAAAGATGATCCGAGCAGCTGTGTTTTGAACTTTTTGAAGTTTCTGGAGTAGATATTGAGATGAACCAGACAGAATTGAGTTACAATAGTCCAGTCTTGAAAGTATTAAGGGACACACAAGTATTTTAGTGGCATCAACTGAAAGATAATTTCGAATGGAGCTGATGTGTCTCAGCTCAAGATATGCAGCCTTGAATATGTTCATGACATGTTGGTGCAATGAGAGTACTGTCGAGAGTAACACCTAGGTTTCGTACTGACTGTGTGAATTTAATGTTGGTGTTGCTGATATTTATTGTTTGAGGTAGAGGATGTGAATGAGAAGTCTTTGTGTTGTAATCAGAATTGCTTAAGTTTTATCATCATTCATCTGCAGCTTGTTACATGTCATCCATGATTTGACATCGGAAATGCACCTCTCTACACCTTGGATGGTAGCATTAACTTCAGCTGGGTGGCTAGATTTGTATATTTGGGTGTCATCAGCGTACAATTGGTGAGACACTTGATGATGATCTATGACACTTGAAAGTTGCTGAGTGTAAAGAATGAAAAAAAAAAAACAGGTCCAAGAACAGACCCCTGTGGAACACCACAACTTAGATCAACTGGGCTAGAATGTATTCCATTTGCGGACACATTATTCCAAATAAATTTTATGAATCTATATTCTTACACATCAGGAACGTAGTTCGATAAATCAGTTCCCAAATCTGTACTGACTCTGATAGGCGATTTTCAGGTCAGATCTCAACTCGTTATGAACTCGTTCAGTTAAAGTAGACAGATCAGTCAGTAATATAGCAGTGTACATTTTAGAGACTTGCCGATATTTCTCGCCGCTCTTGAGTTACGGTCGGTTGGACGGGCATTCTGGCGATATGTACATAATATTTCCGTATTAAAGTCTATGCTTGTCAGCTTGTAAAAATTCGTGGAATAATAAAACCCCACCTCCTGTCACCATGTCAAACTTCATGGTTATATTCGGGTGTTGCATCAGGTCCAGCAACTAATCAGATCCGACTTTTGCTCATTAGTTCATTTCAAAGTTTCCCTTCTTTGGTCATGTGACTCAGCTCGAGCGTCTGTGAATATACCATGTGACTGTCATGTGCACTTAGGTTACAATCATCTGTATATAACCGATGAGTCTATTGAATAATTTCCCGTTATAGTGGATTTCTCGTTTAATTTATTTAACGCGTGATTTGACAAAACCCTCAACAATGTGCAGGATAGTGTTTGTTGAGTCGAGTCACATGATCAAAGCAGTCGAGATTTTCAAATGAGCGAATGAGTAAAAGTCACATCTGACTGGTTGCTGGATATGATGGAACAGTCAGAAATAGCCATGAAAATCGAACTGGTGACAGGAGGTAGGGTTGTGTTAATCCACATGGATTTAATGCCAGTCTCTTCCCAACATAATTCTGTTCTGTACCAATGAGTTTATTTGAATTGTGCTTAAAGAATAGTTCTATCTCAATTTTTGTCCACATATACACAACATACTTTTGCATTAATTGACGCAAAAATAATCGACAGCTTAAAATTGTATTATTTAATATCACTTTGTAAAGGAAACACTCGGTGCAGAAGACGTGTCTCAGTCAGCCAATGAAACTGTAACTGAGTACGCGAAGCGTGACGCCATCTCAACTGTATCACACTTCCGGTGCTCGAAAGGCTTGTCAACTTAGGCCGGTACAAGTAAAACTTAGCTTATCATGACGTATTACGTAACCTCATTTCAGCAGCAAATCCAATCACCTTTCTATATTTTAGAAAACCCCTTTCTACCGTTACCAAGAAAAGTAATTTTTTTATCGGACCCTCGCAAAGCGGAGATGTGACAGAGCTAATGGATGAGATTATTATTGATCCAGAAAGTTAAGCACATTGAGAACATTTAAAGTCACTGTGCGTACTGACAAGGCGGGTCAGGCTGAGAAGTAAGTTGTAGACTAGTACTTTGGCCTCCCATGATGCTCAGCACGCGAGGAAAAACACACTCCGTCGAATGGCCGATACCAATGGAGAAATTCGAGATGACGGAAGTAATACAAAAAGTGTTGGCAATCAAGGAATAGCATTAAAGAAGTTATTTCCAGCTGTATCGCCACCAGCGTTTTCGTTGTATTAGTCACAACTACGTCAATTAAATATGTATTGAATGTTTAAGTGTCACTATGCAGTACTGTCATTTTTAGTCACTGTGTGTGAGTTGGGGGGGGGTAGGTATGGGAGGTACTATTTCTTTTTTGCCAACTCATTTTTTGTATTACTTCCGCCATCTTGATTTTCTCCACTGGTATCGGCCATTCGATAGTGTGTGCCTGGCCTCGAGCATCATGGGAGACCAGGGTACTAGGCTAAAGTAAGTTGGCAATGTAAGGGACACAGTGGGGATCACAAGGCTAGATACTGAGGACCTCATACAGGCAAATTAACATCAGAAAGATGGGCTATATGTTCTCACATTTCACATAAAGAGGGACAATCTAATATTTTGGTATACCGAAGAGGATGCCAACGATGTTCTAGATATCGTTCATAATACCAAAGAGACACAGTTTGGTGCTGTGAACACGAAGCAGGATATTAGGTCGGATCGCACTCACATACTTAGAAGAGAGAAATGCGGGAAAAACTCTGGCGACCGTTTTTTAAAAATTTAACTATTATACGGATCGAGAGAAAACCCCAAAAGACATTTTGAGACGTTGAATGAAATTGGGGTGCGTGCCTGCTTGTATAAAGCTTCTCAATTTGAGCAGGTACATAACGCTAAGTTTTAGCCCGCCAAACAATTTTCAACAAGACAATTTTAAGGTAAATGTTTAAATACTAGGTCAAGCATCAGAAGCTTGTTTCGAAAATAAGTTTTTAAAAAAACCTGTTATAGGCGACATGAAATTAACTTTAGTCTCTGACTCGACAATGATGATAATGTAAAGCACTGGGCGGAGGTTTTGCTCAAGGTTGAGAAGTTTTCTGAAAGCAGATCCTTTACTTTACATTGAGTTTAATTAAACTGATCGCCTGAGTATACTAACCATTATTCCAGGATACACAGCAGTGATACCGTCATACGGCATATCTTTTCAAAGTAAAGAAGTATGATAGAGTGCAACTTTTGAAGGCTTAATCAGTAAAACTATATAATTGGTTGACGTCATTTCGGACATGATTCTCTTTTTCAGAAAGGGTCTGTTTGTTAACCAACCCTCCACAAGGGACCTATTCCTCATTCTAAACCAGAAAGAAGCCCTTATGAGCCTCGAGGACTTATCTTTCTTACAAACAAATACATGGACAATGAACATCTCCCAGGGTAAACGTACACCACACTAACATATTTCGCATTCGAGCAATTCCTGGTAACACAGCTATGTCGCCAATTAAACTTGTAACTACTTGAAACTTGTGGAGTAGCGCCTTTTGATATTAAATTTATGAGATACGTGGAATCGATCGGTTTAAACAACTCACGTACTTTAGCTTTTACAAACATTATCATATTGCATAGTTGTGTGTGCTCAAAAAAGATAATTATTGGGGTCACAAATGTTAAAGTTGCTTTTATTGGGTTAAAAGGGCTCGGATGGCACAAAATATAAACTAACTGTTTTAGCAGTCCAAACACATGGTCCGGACAGGTCTAGATCAAATATGGACCGGTCAATATTATGCGTGAGATACATCAAGTAGAAGATTTAAATGTACTGTCTTTTTGTCAAGTTAAAATTGTTCAGCTTAAAAAAAAAGTCCCTTTTGCAGCCTTTGCTTTGGGCATATCAACTTGAATGTCAAGACCCTTGCTCGAGGGCGGTCCACACCCTTTAATATCACCCTTTAGATAAATAATAATTGCTGAAATGTTGGGGTATTTGGGGGTGGGTTTTTATTTAAGCAAAAATTATACTTTTGCGTGGATAAAGGTAGAAGCAATCCAGAATAATTTCAAAACTTATAATTTGGTGTGTATTTTCTTCCGCAGCTCTCAATTTAATATCAGTCTTCATTAAGTGCCTTTACAGAGAATAATTTCGGGAAAATACCCAGTTACTAAAAGTCCATAAAATAACAGCTGAATGAGTACTTGAAAACTTCAAAAAATTTGCAACGGTTGAAGATTAAAGGCTTCTTATATCAACAGCACAATGAAAAGTACTTGTTGAAGAATTCCTTTTTTCGATATGACACAATTAGGGAGATCACATCAGTTTCCCGCAACAGAAGGCATGCGTGGCCGATTTTTTCAGGCCGAACATCCATACATCGCTGAAGATTTCCAAAGGTATCGTATACTTTTCGTTGACTTTATTTTCTTTTCCATCGCAGGACTGTTACTGCGTTTATTACAATTGTTAAAGAATTTTCTTGCTTTTACTATTTATTTCGAGACAGAAGTCTCATCAATGTCATTTTATCCAGTCTTTCCCCGAGTTCATAGCGCTATATCACACATATCGACTGATTATATTGTTTCAGGAAAAACTGGTGATCTGAAATTGCTTTTACTTTAGATAGTGGACCAGCCAACGATATTCTAGGCAAGAGCAATCGAAACGTCCTTTGTCTTTTCGGTCGCATGCAAGAAGAAAGCATTGAATGTAAATTGTGGCCGTTATTAACTGCCGTCAAGCCCGTGGTTGTTATTACGTTATAATAACATCATGACGTCAGAGAGACTCTGTGACAAGTCATCACTAATACAAACGTTATCAGTAATTTGATGTTATTCAACTGAATGATATGTACAATTATTTCATCTAACAGTTGCAGGAATAAAATAAAAAATTAAAATTGCAGGTATTTCACTAATGGTTGAAACGTCACAGAGTCTTATTTTCATGATCCATAATTTCATAATTATCTATTCTTCACACATCCAGTCGGTTATTCGTCAGTCAAAAACGTACCAAACTGGGAAGTATCACTAGGATAACCTCCAATTCTCTTAGCTTCGAGTTGCATTAAACGGAGACTATGTTGTTCCGAAAAATTCAAGAGTGACATCATATTACAATCGGAGCATCCTTTATCTTCTCCGTCGCACGCAAGAAATAGACCTCGTTTGTAAATTGTTAGCTATTTTGAACGGGCCCAAAATCCCTTGTGTTACTACGTTAAAATAACTTAATTGACGTCACAAAGATTTCATGGCCGACATCACTAATACCAACGTAAGCAATGGTTTGAAACTAAAGAAACATAATTTAAAAAAAAAAAAAGTTTAAGTAATAATATTTAAAATTGAAAATATGTGCATTAAATTGGTAGATAAATGTTATTTTCAACGCCTGTCTTTTCACAAGAATCTGTTTTTCGCACGTAAAACATCATGCTCATCCACCAAAAACTTATAAAATGTCCAAATGTCGCTACGATTATTTATAATTCTGTATCAGAGACAAGAAGTTATTCGCCTCACATCGGAAAGAGATGAGAATGTTCCTATTGGTCATATCGAGGACGTCATAATGTAATGATCACGTCATTCTGTGCTGCATATAAGCGTTCATTTTACAGAAGTGCATTACCTTCAATAGAAATGAATACTTACCAACTTGATTGCAGGGACAGAACTGTATGCTTAGATTTGGAACAGATTTGGAATTGAAAAGTTGGACTATACTATTTTATTGAAAGAGTTTTCCCTATCTATGCAGAAAAAAATCGATAATAATTAAGGCGTATGTTAAATGTTGAAATTTGTCAGTATACATCACAAGGTCATTGCAATAGTTTCTCATTTTCAAAAGACACCTGAAGCCTAAACAGTGGATGAATTTCTCCTTTTGTACATATAATACCGATATGTTAACAAATGACATGAATGGTAAAGAGATTTAATGTTTGTATTCAATTATCTTAAAATTATAACTAAAACCAGTGCACGTATACTTAATAGGGTCTCATTTTAGCTTTATGTCAGGTGTGATTTTGATTGCTGGCATTAATCTTTTGCCTCCAGATTATATAGGCATTTTAGTAAACACTAATTGAAAAGCGTCTTCTACTGCAATAATAGAAATTAAATCGAAAAGATTGGGACATAATACATAGCTCTTCGCCAGTATAATAAATGAACGCCCTAATTATCAATTGATCGATAATTGATCGACTTTGTTCCCCGTCCCTCATCCCATCAACTCACACTTTAAGCCCTTGTTGTTGTTTATTTTTTAAATATGTTCCCGTAATATGTAAATATAATACCGATTGTCGCTGAAATACCTAATGTATTTAACGTATGTTGGGAGTATATCTAGATAGCATATGTATATAGAATATGTTAACAGTATCGCCATCTCTATTTCCTTCCATAAAAGATTGCATGATTTAATTTAAGCATGATGAGTAACTTAATTACTAATCGGAAAACTGTTATAAGGTGAAGAAAAATATTATAAAAGTTCAAAAAAACAAACAAACAAAAAAAAAAAACAACCCACTAGCAGATATAATAATGAAACATGACGGCAAAATAGTGGACAAAAAGAAAGAGAGAGTAATTATTTAAAAATACATGAGTACAGGAATATTCTGCGGCCTAATTATGACCAAGAAACAAGAGGCTGTAATAAAACTAATGCAGTGTATTATTGGTGCAAGTGAATAATTTTCATATCTTACCTGTGTGTGGATCTAAGTATTAAACGTTCACCCGTAGACCACTTTTCACCCCTTCCTGAGAAAGGTAAATCCCCGTTAACAAGAGGAACTGCCAGAACGTCAAACTATCGAGCTTGATATTGATAAGGGGAATATAAATTTGCAATCCGTTGGATATTCTACTCGATAGTGTCAACCACGAATAGCACTGGCTTTCAAAAGAATGTAATTTGCTCAAAACGAAAACGGCATCTTGTAAATCAAAGAGTTGGGCATGTTGCCGCAACCAGCCATTTAGTGCTGCTAACTTCATCAGGTGTAAGATTTGTGAGGTCACGTGCATGTGTATGTAATCTGAAAATGGGGTTACCGTAAGACCTTCGTTTCGGAAAATGAGAGAGTGAAGGTCATAAACAGAATATCAACGCCATGTTATTATGTTTATCAGGCAACCGCTAAAACTCCCTCGTGGTGGGGATGGGGGCACTTCCGATTTGATGGTATACAGGAATGTGCGTTTCAGTTGGGTAGTTGCTACCCACCTGCAGGACTGGAGATATAGAATAACTCCGATGCGACCTCACACGTGTAGTAAGACATCTTAACATGGATATGTTAATGTAGGAGCTATTATTAACTAGTTTGTCCAGTGTCAGCTTTATGTAAGTTAATGAAGAGGTTATGATTTAAGACTCTTTCGTACATTTTTGCTGTTTGTCCAACCCTTTTATCATGCGACACGGCGCATTTCCGTCAAAATAAGTTGTTTTCTCTCACTCCACTGTACTACAGCCCCTTAATCTCCCACGCTTATGCATCCCCATCGAAAACAAGAGAAACAAAGAGCTAAAATCAATATTATTGTTAGGTTATTTATGTCAGATTTATTTACATCTAATGCATTGAGCTGCAGTCAATCTGTCTCTTGTTTTGTCTCTCAGTCGATAATTTTACAGACGCTGAAACATTCTAGCACACAAAAAATATGTTTCACATGCTTTTGAAAAGCCATTTCTTTTCCATCACTGTTTCGATTCAACTATATTATAGTCTTCCGTTCATAAACTCATCGTTTATAACATCTCGTTTACTTACATTTATGACTGCGTTTAAAAATGCGTTTGCAAACGTGTCTGAGAGATTAGATTTATTCCGATTCGTACAATCAGAGGCGAAAGATCATTTTAAAAACAGAATGACATATTTTTCTGGTAATTATTTTTAGAAAAAATGTTTGCAATGACATGCAAACAATTTAATTTAATATTTTAAATCTTTCAGCAGTTAGTTTCAATAAATATCGTACTTATACAAACAAGCGTTTACGACATCAGTAAAAATGGTGGACGGTAAAACAATTTTAAGTGCAATGAAGAAATGTTTTTGGAATATAGTTCAAGCGGGTTGTCTACAACTACAATTCATTCGATACCCAAAAAGACAAGCACAAAGTTAAGATTTCTTAAATGTTTCAAGGAGAGAGACAATACATTTTCAAAGACACTGCTCGATAGCAAGAATACATTTTCATTTATGGATTTTGTTTCTATTATTATTTTATTTATAAACGTTGTACAACCAATTTCGGAGCAAAAAGCAAAGGCTGTATTCAAAATCTTTTGCATATAAAGATTTAAATGAATATTCATGCAATGTTCCATTTTTGGCGACTTTAGAAGGCAGGTATTTTTTTTAAAAAGGTCCAATTCTTGAGATGCACAATGAAAGATTCTTCTATCATAATAATATGTTTGAAACAAAACTTTGACAACAAAGTGAAGGAAATGATCATAGATTGTCTGACTTCATTTACTTCGGCTTCAGTTGGAACCGATGCGTTGATACGACTGTCACCGCGACTTTCTGGAAATATTGCGCAACAACCCAGTCCAGTACAGCACTTTGTATCATAATTTGTATTGCATCTGCATCGTATAATTTGAATATCCCTTTAATGTCTTGGTTCTAGTTGTGTCCTAACAGGGAAGAGTTAGTCATGAAAACATAGCAGCCCCATTCCTGAGGGAACACATTTTTTCTTCCGTTCAATGCTGCACTTGCATATACACTGGTAGACTATGATATCCTGCATCTGCCATAGTAGATTGTGAGGTGCGAACTGGCACAAATGTTGTATTGACATCAACAGTGAATGGGGTGATGCGAAAACAACTGACATCACTTTTAATACAAGCTTTCTGAATCGTGGATGATCTAATCCTTCTGTAGTAACACCATAGTAAAGACTTCAGTCTTTGCAGTTCCTCTCCATTTGTTGCCTTTCAACCAACATGAGAACTAGTTACTTGAAATGGTCGTCATCTCTAAGATTCTTTGGCGCAAAATTCATCCCTGTACTAAACTGACTAACGATTGTATGGCATGTGATGTGATATTGCAGCACACGACATAGCTGTTCCCAAAGTTCTCATCGTCTGCTTAATATCTATTTCCAACCAGACAGGACAAAATATTATGAAGCACGAAGTCGGCATGATGATACAGGAGGACTAGTAGGTCAGTATCCTCACCAGCCTAGTCGGTTATACAATGAACAGCACAAGTCGCTGCAGTTTGCACTATACACTGAACTGCTTCTCTTGCAGGATGGACTGTTTCACATCCATTTGTATCCAGCTTCGGACTCGGCACATATATGTCAAGTCCTATAATCGGATTAGCATATAGTCAACATTCGTTTAGCAACTCGACGAGAATTAGACACCTCATACCCATGACATGCGTCGCAAAAGTGATAATCTCTCAAGAACGTATTGCACTCAGTCACGTGGTTGCCCTGCAAGCAATCCGCAAGGGACTATATTGCATCAGCAATTGCGGGTTTTGAGCTCCTCTCGGGAGACCGTAAGAGTGAAAGAAGAAGTTTGGCCATTGAATAAGTCAAAGGGGGACGCCTCCAACACACCTCTAAATAATCTGTTTGCTGCGGAGGCCATTAGTTGGAACAGTAACTTAGGATCAACTTGAATCGCGTCTCCGTATACATTTACCGCAGTTTTTATATTCAGATTCACTGCCTGTTAATATTTGTTTTATTTGTTTACATTCTGACCTGTCATGGACTCCAAAATATTCATTCGTACTTCTTCGGGTCTATTAACGTTTGCAGTGGCATCTGCTGTGACTCCCTCTCAATATGGTATTAAAAGGGATCACGCACAAAAGGATTCCAATCTCAGAGGAAATCAATTATCTAAGTACGCTTTTATGATCCCTTTCTATTCTTGTTCTCTCGCCCTATTTATGTTGTTTGCACGTCTGTTAGTCAACACCAGTTATCACCCGCATAGCAGTGCTGACGGCTGATCAGGCTGGCATTAAAAATTGGATGGGATTGTCAGTTCCTATTTTGAAGGCATAATCAGCGGTTTCATCGGATGGATAAGAAGCGTCTTGGTTTAATATGTCCCATGTTATAGCAAGACTTTCGCTGACCTCATCCATCTTAGGAAGTTGAACACATTTAAAGTTATCAGAGCATGCAAGGCAAGCATTGTCGACTAACAACTGGCCTTTCATGGCTCTTGTAACTGCTTTTCACTCCTTGTTTGAGGTGTCAACAGCCTTCAGGAGTTCCTGAAGACACGTACCATGTATAAGATTAAATCCAGTAACACTCGCTTCTAGGTGGAATCCTACAAACCTGAGCGAAACTAACCAACTTAGCTGCGCGGGAGTGGGGACATTTTACTCGATGTATATGGTTTTCCAGTACAGAGGATGGTGCAAAGTCAGAACCGATTTTGCCCTGCGACATCTTGCCTTGCCACAAAAGAATCGTATATTTCAGCATGAACAAGAGTTGTCACCTGGGTTCATGTCAATAATGCAAAAAGAAGACTATAGAGGGCTGACCCGGATACCAACCTTCTTGTACAAGCTGAATCATCCTTGGCCATCATGATCTAGATGACCTAATTGGTCATGAGAGTTTCGAAACGAAAAACATTTGCCAGGTGCGATTGTGCACACCAAGAGCCAGCAAGTTTTCAGATGTAAGAGAGGACAAGAGGTTACAATGTAGTTTACAGAAATGTATCTCAATCGTTGCGATGGCGGTGTGGTCATCTAGTGCTCCGAAAAATCTCGGAACTGGACTGGAAGAATAGTTAACAGGTGTAATATCGGTAATTATTCCATTTGCATGAAAAGTTATGTGTCATTTCAAAGTTCTCAAATTGCGATTAACAGTATCCGCTACATACTGTGTGAAGTGTATAAAGTCTGCTTCAAGGATTCCTGTGCCGTAGGACGCAGCAGTACTTACCTCAAATTTCTGTACCACCGAGTAAGAGCAGCTACATCCCAGGCAATGAAGAGTATTAACCAGGAATTTTGGATGCAAGGTGCTGATACATATGTGATCCGATCACAAGTTGGAGAGGTACAGTTAGAATTCTAGTACTCGATGCTTGGGTAATAACCTGCCCAACCGCCACAATCTTTAGGTCAGCATCACGCTCTAATAAAATCGTCGTCTTCAGCAGAATTTATTTACTTTTAGAGACATATGCAAGATACTTTTCTACTAGCGACATTTCAGAGGAAACCGGCTGGTTGAGTTTTGTTGCATCGATAGATTTATATCACATTTAATCAATTTAGCGGCTATTTTAATGGTGATCTTTTCTGTTTTAGAATCTTAATACTTTGGGCGTTGGTAAAAGTCTTTCAAAGTGGAAAGCGGTGCTCTTACAATATTAGGCTCGCCATTGGCTTCTGTAATAACTGATGATCCGAAATGCTGCTGTCATTTCTTGGTATATCAACAGTGCTATAAGTATCTTCTCCACATAACTTCATTTTTCCACAAGATCTGAAACACTGATCTGATCATCATTGATCTCTTCTAGAATCTGAGTAACCTTGAGGAAGGATTCTGGTAGTCTAAAATATTCAGGTTTATAGGCCAAATGCATCTGGACATTGTATCCCCATTCTAAAATTTGTATCGCAGGAATGGTGATATATTCCATTAGCAAACGGTCGATTATGTACATAATGAAGCCTGCTCATTACAGTATTTCATTCGTCTAGTTATATCTTTATAAATTAGCCCTGTCTTCTTCTGGAAATCAATTGTTTGAATGGGAAAACAATTAAAAACCAATTTTTTTCCCCACAGATCTTTGTCATTTGGCCAAAAAACAACAATTTTCATTGAAATTGAACTGAAGACTGTGTGCGTAGATTGCTAGGAACGTTTTCTGTAATGGGATTTCATATTTTCTTTTGTCCCACTGAATGACAGTATCATTGTAGTAAAGACGATATCACTCCTCTTGCAGTGACGGTAAGGGATGAGTGAAGATATTGCCTCCATTTGTCTTTCTGACATTATTTATACCCTAACGGCTTTTCTTACGTAGATAGATGGTTATTTGCACGTTGTTTAGGGGCTCATTATGTATAATACAGTTTTCCTTTTTCAAACAAATGTACTCGACAGTCAGTAACTCAATATCCATAATAAAACACGATAAAGAATGTAAGGGGAAAACTCGAAATAAAATTTGAAAATTTTCACTTTCAAGTGCGCTGATTCAGATAACTCAAGAACGAAAGTATTTTACAACTGCACGAAATCCGTGGCGAAGAAACATTTAGTATTGTGGCGCTTACTCGTCTCCGTAATGGTTAGTTAAGGTGTAAAAATAACGAGATTTGGCCCAGTACATTACAATATTCTATGCACACATCAGTAGGCACAAATATAAATATGTAACATGTCGTCTTCAACTGTATTTATGACATCTGGTTGATAAATTTAAAGGAATAAGTTGGGGCTGAGCTGAAGTTTGGTAGGGTTAGGTAACTGACTTTATCATAGAATTTCCGCGGGAGAGAAATTCTACTCTGGAGGCAAACATAATCCCACAGCGACTATTGTAAAAGTACATGTATATTCCTCAGTAAGAGTTCCATTCATGATAAGGTCGATCTAAGGTGAAAAAAGCAATTAAGCAGGTCAGGAATGACACCCGAGTATTGATTATGGATCACGTACGCATGCGTGGGAATTCAAAGTGCAAGCATTTGATTTGGTTCAATGAAATTTGACGGTCAGACAATTCTTCGTTAACGAAATTACATTGAAATAATAACATTTGGATTAATAATTCTGTTGACTTCGGTGTTATCACGATAACACATAAGAACTATACAAGTTTCGTTCGGAATACCTTGGAAAAGTTTTCGGATTAGTGAGAAATTGATTGTACATTATTAGGATTATTAGGATTACATTCTAGGAGTTCAAACAATCATGATTTGAATGTCAATCCATAGGAGTAAATAAACTCTCCTTTCTTACAGAGAGAATGTCAACAAATGTTGGTCTATCAACTGATCCAATATAATATCCAACAACAGCGCCCGAAAGCATATGAATCCAGAAACTGAATGATCACTGCATTCATCTAAATCAAATATCTGTTCACAAACAAATTAAATCTGTGAATAACTACAGCCAGATGAATGAAAATCGGCATCTTAGTGATGCCACACCTAGACCTTGCACAAATGCATTGTGTTCGGCGCTTTGTTGTATTCCAGCATTTTAGCTCTGGCGCCTTGAATTTGTCGGGTATCGATTCGTCGCGGTTTTGTCGCTGTATCGCGCTGGCGCTTTGTCGTCTTGACGCAGTTTTGCTTTGTTGCGCTGCCGTTTTGTTTTTGTTTTTGTTTGGGTTTTATTTGTTGTTTTTTGTTGTTGCATCCTCTTTTGTTCATATGCGCAGTAGATATCATCCGTAATGGTTAAGCAGAATCAATTTTACATTGTATTGCCATATAGCGAACTGCAAATGACGATCCGAAATTACTTGCCAAACAAACAAAATTTAAGCGCCAACTCGACAAATTATCACTTTGTCACCCTTGTTTTGTTGGGTACTTGCAGCATTTGTCGGGTTGTCGCTTTTTCGCAATATTTTGTTGGGTTGTCTCTTTTCTGTAGTGCCACTTTATTGCTTTATTGTCGCTACAATACGACAACACAACATGGCAGAAATTGGCCACCATATACTTCAAAGTTACATGATAACTACCGTTTGGACAGTCGGAACAATACAGTAACAAAATTGCGAACATGTGATGGGCTAAGGTCATTCGATCATATTACACAATGTCTCATTCAACATTGGTTGATATTTTGACTTTGCTTTCTGCATATCTGAAGATGATAAAATCTGTCTCAAATTATATGAAAGATTTGATATTTAAATAATTTAAATTAAGCTGCAGTAGCTGCAGGTGTTAACTTGTTATAGATATAGGTCTGATTCATTAAGTCCATTAAACATCTCCGAGAGCAGGGTTACCTCGAACTTTCGCTCTCGAGCATAAAGCAATGCTGATATCTGTTATCACAAGTCTTACTGGTAACAATGAAGGGCAGTGGTGTCCCTATTGTAAAGAAACGATGGTATTCTATGTGTCGTTTTGTGACTATTAAGTTCAGTGAAGTTAAGAGGGAAAAATCATGTATTGTATAGTATCACGATAAAGGCTAAAACACCGTTAAAACAATTCAATTTGAGAAAATTCAATATGTATAAAACACGTTCTTGCGTGCTTGTGGGTGTATGCTTGTGTGCGTGCACCTGTGAGACTGTTGTGGACCTTGCGCATAGAAATCGTTACACGACATCCCTCCGCTATCGTTGTCGCCGTAATCTGGACCTTGAGTGATAACACGTACAGGGTAAACTCGTGTTTTTCATGCATGAAAACGAGATTGTTATGCATCAGATTTAGCTGTCGAAAAATTTAAAAGCTGAAACAATTTTGAACGTTCACTTGCTATTGTGACCTGCATGTATGGATATTTATGAAATAGATCACTATAACAAAAACCTTATAAAAAGGAATTGTTTCGCTTTATTACACACAGGAAGAGCCGCAAAGTTAAAAGTGAAACCTCAAATGAAACACTCACTTTTACTTCAGAAATGTTTAGGCGAAAGATTGATGTCATATTTAAAGGAGTTTGGAATTGTGTATCTTATACGGTACGTACGTCAGTCCCGCATCTTGTGCACAAGATATTTCAAGGATTTCAGATCTTGGCCAAACTTGTGAACAAGTACTGCATACAGATGAGTATTCACTTATGTGGAGAAAATAATTTCTTTGGGTGTTTTTGAAACTGCTTATATTCGCTCTCCTAAGGTTATGTGCCTTTAAAACCACTGTATTGGTGATTACTCTTGTTTCGGATCCTTAATTGGGATTAAAATGAAGTAAATCACTTAATTTTCTTGCTTCTGCTCCTTGTTCAGTATTAAAAAATGTATCATCAATTAACGTAAGTCACTGATTTCCGAAATAGCTATCTTCATATTCTTTGTGTGTGTATGATAGCATCTGAAATGCATTGTATGATTATAAGTGGGATTCAGTCATGAATATCTGACCCTGTCATTAAAAAACAGAAATGAGTTAATTACATTTGGCATAAGTGTAATATGCATGTTTAATTATAAGTTTTTCACTTTAGAAAGCAAAACGAACAGTCGTGAAATAATAACACATCACTTTTACAGGGAAAACATACGAGAAACTTGTCGAGTCCAGCAGTGAACTTCTTATTTTGCGCATTAGCGACGACTTCAGCCAAGCTACATTTTGTGATCTGCAATTGAATCCAGGTACGCAGGTTAACAGAAACGTAGTAAATTTATGAAATAAGAAATTCGAATCGTAATGGGGTTAACTAGACATTTTACAGTTTATCTTTGCATCGTCACTAGTTTCTATTCATAAATCAGTTGATCGAACAAGCATAGTTAAGAACCCATATAAAGATGCATCCAAACTATGATTCAATTCAATGTACGTAGTCATTTGTGGCTTACTTGTTTTCATATGTAACAGGTTTACGAATATAAACAATAATGTTAATGCCTATATATATATATATATATATATATATATATATATATATATATATATATATATATAGCATGTATTAATTCTGCAAGCAATAACTTGTAAATTGTTGCATTAATGCAAATCCACAATTCAGAAGTAATACGGTTTCTATATACTTGACCTCATATACTCTTCTCGGACTTACTTCTGTACGTTTTCCTATAAAAGTTTCCAAATAAAAGAATTAAAGAGAATGCATATAAAATAACAGCAATGTTATAACCAGCTGGGAAGTTACATTCCACGCATAGGTTGATTCCAAGATGAATGATGACAGCGAAGAATTGCGCCTGAAAGAAGAAAGAAACGTACTATTTGTAAGTGCAAACAAAAAACAATTAATGGTCGATAAAGTGGGTACGGGTTAGGGCCGAATAGGTCCTCATTTTGTATACGGAGGCCGAGCATCGTTGGGGCTGAAGATACATTCAAATCTGCCGTTAAGAATTGCTTTAAAAATTTGGCCATTGTGAGCAGATGACACTTGTATACATATAAATACATCTGAGTATAATTTGAAAGAACTCGTATTAAGAGATTTTTAGCTTATGAAAAGCACTTAACTGGTTATAAAATCTAGCAGCAGGAAGGGTGAACCCTACAACTTTTTGCCTGAACCGTTAAGTAAAAATAAATGAAAAAAAATAAGGTCAATAACGATAAACCGAACCTTCTAACAATATTATTACAGTATAGTTTGAAAAAACGGATAATAAATAATTTTAGTTAGCTCATTTTTGTTAATATATTTTTGACTTTTGTTATATTGTGTTTATTTTACTCGCGGGTCACTCAATTTTTGTCATTCACCCTTCCTGCTGCTATGAATTTATCCAGATCAACTATTGCATGTATATACAGTGTGAAGTGAGTCATACATAATATATGTACTGAGATAGGTATGCGTACCGATTTTTCAAGGACGTGTGACGTAGTAGTTCAAACAATAGTTGTGTTTATCGATAGTCCAGGTATTTGTGTGCAGTTTATTTCCGTGTTTTAATTTTAAATATAATACATTTTAATCGGTTCATACATATAATGGCAAAATATCTTAATAAAATTATAAATATTTATTTATTTGTAAAATCAGACATCAAATGCTATTGCACAATAATCACATATAATAATTTCTAAAACGTATATTTGTAGTCGAGTTCGTTAGCTCAATGTTAAAGTTGCTGGAAACTTTAATACTGATGTTTGCGGTTCGACCCCAGATCTCGCCGAGATGGGTTCGGGTCCCCGGGTCGCCCACGTCTTTTAATAAGTGGGGGGGGGGAGGCATCCCCTGAGATTTCGATAAACCACCACGTATCTCGTGGTCGGATTCCATTTTGGATTCTACCCCGGGGTTTCGTGGGGGTTTTATCGAAATCGCAATGCCTAGACAGCCTTCTGAATTGCTAATATTTCACTTTCGTCGATTAGAAATTCGCCGGGAGGTGTGTCTATGCAATACCCCCCCTAAAATAATCAGTAGTATGCCTTGAGCTCTCTGCCCCATGGAAGAACCCCCAAATAAACATCCAGAAAGGGTGTTAGCCAAAAGAAACAGAACATGGGTGTGCCGCATAATAGTCATAAGAGAGAACGACAATGTAAGGACCCCATGAAAGTCACACAGGCTATCGAGGGGTTCCATTGAAGGGTAACCGCTAGGATCTACTGATTATTTTTGATAAATTAAAATACAGACAAACATGCATACATACAGACATACATAGAAAGGGGAAATAATTCTCTAGCAGAGGAGGAGCAGAGTTAATCATAGATTAACCAAAGATTTTATCCAGACCTATACGATATCTGGATCTTGGATCGTGTAGATTTATTGTAATAAATCCAAACGGAACAGCTTGTGCTTGAGCAAAAAAGTTTCTGAACTTAATCATATCCATGTCCCCTGAACACCAAGTATAATAAATATTCTGTAAAGTATAATTATCTACTCCATTAAACACAACCAAAATATTGCAGTTGTCTCTGATCACTTTAGGTATTTGTGTATATCTTTGTGTAACATAAATCACGTCCGTATTCTTGTGACGACCTCGAGAAAATATTCTAGCTGGATTAGATTGTTTGTCCAGCATTACATCATCGTATACTACGAGATTATTAATGAATCTATCTAAGTCATCTACAGATGGGGCTTCATCAATATCGGTGATAAAGTCAATAACATCATCACCGTCTTCATTCCGCAATTTCACTTTCTCGTTAAAATCCTTAAGTACTTCGTAACAGTGCTGATCATCTACGGATGGTGCTACTAAATACAATTTACTCCATTTTAACCACCGCATTATTAAATTTAATAATAGTTGTGTTTTACCTGATCCAGATGGACCTATTATAATCATTCTTGTCGAATTTGGTAATGCTGGATGATAATGCTTCACTGGCTCCTGTTTTCGTGTCGCCGAAAAATCAATTATTGTATCCATATTATTAATAACATGAGTCTATATTGTGTTCGATGTAGATTATCTACACCCACTACTGGACTGACAACAATAATAACAAAAAAAAAATAAACGACGTGCATTAATAGGTAAATGTGTAAAATGCGGCACGAAAAAATATAAATTTATCTCCATGTCTGATTCAGGGACAAAGACAGGTGGAGATATAGCCGCTTTATTAGGAAAATTACCAGGAACTCCGTGGGCTAAATATCCGGGGAAAAACACTTACCAGGATATAATTATTGTGGTCCTGGAACCCGACTTGACATCCGACTTGATGATCAAGATCAACCAAGACCAGGAGAGCATCCAGTAAATAAGATTGATCAAGTGTGTCATGTTCATGATGTTGCGTATAAAAGTAAAGATTTACAACAAAGGCATCTCGCAGATGTAAAATTGATTCATGCATTAAATTCTATACCAAATAAATCTGTCAGAGATAAATTAGTTAGTTTTCTAGTAAAATCTGCCATGAAAAGTAAAATAATGTTAGGGGCTGGTAATTAATTATATAAATATTATAATGGAATCCATTTATTATAGCCCAAGAGGATATTGGAGAGGTAGATCAGCGATTACTAAATTATCTGAAGCAGCAAAAGTCTCACGTTCTGTTGCTGCAGCGTGGTTAGCACGACAGGCAATATGGCAAATTTATCTACCACCACCTAAAAATATTCAATATTCACATTTTGATGTCAGCGTCCCTAATGAGGTTCATCAAGCAGATATTTTGTTTTACCACATGATACTGTTAAAACACGTGGACGAAAATCACGCACATACAAATACGCATTAACTGTCGTTGATGTTGCAAGTAAATATAAAGATGCTGAACCATTATCAACAAAGACAGCATTCGAAGTTGCATCTGCATTTGAACGAATTTATCATCGAGGACCTTTGCGATGGCCACAATTATTACAGGTTGATCCGGGCAAAGAATTTCTTGGTGCAGTATTATCGTTGATGAAGAAATATAACGTTAAAATCAGACGAGGACATACTGAAATTCATCGAGATCAGGCAATTGTTGAACGATTTAATCGAACACTTGCACAGCGGTTATTTGGATACCAATATGCAAAAGAAATATCTACTGACTTTAAATCCGGTGAGAGATCTCGTGAATGGGTTGCGAGGTTACCAAGTGTGATATCTGCATTAAATAATGAAATTACTCGTTCAACTACCATGAAACCTTCTATTGCGATCACAAAAAAATATATACCCCGTATTAATGACAGACAACAACCTCAACCAGTATTAGGTAATGTAATTGTAAGATATTTATACGAACCTGGTGAACTTGAAGGTGGTAAAAAAAGAACAACTGATCCTATCTGGAGCGTGACTACACATACAATTTCTAGTGTGGTTAGATCCACTGGTAGACCTCCAATTTACAGATTAGATTCTACCGCACCTCAACGTGGATTTGTACGTGAACAATTACAGGTAATCCCTGAAGACACACAATTACCACCACATACAATTACATAACCAGAACCAGGGCGTGCAGCGCCCCGACGTCGATTACATTCAAGACAGGTCAGCATCACATTATCACGTGTATGACCAAGATCACTATTAATTCTATCTACGGTAAATTGTCTTGGATTATTATTCGAATATTGCCACAACATATTACAGTTGCAACTTGCACAATTATTATTCTGTAGTTGTTTTAGTTTTATAATAAATTCAACATTAATATCAAAATCACGATTATTTTTTTTATCACACTGCTTATAACCAGATAGTTTTTTTCTTATTACGTCATTGCTAACAGTCTGATCATTATTTTCTATGAAATTCATAATAACCCTATGTAGTTGAGATATTCGTCTGACTCTAGAAACTGCGAGATAGACTAAATTCGACCATTCGATCCGATCATCTATAATCCAAATATTTGTATCAGAAATAGTTAACCCCTGTGAAGAATGGATTGTTATAGCATATCCTAATGTCCACGGTGATTTATTCATATTCAGCGCATTCTCAACGACATTAATATCGACTAAAACAATATCATTCAAGACAAGATTCTGTACTCCACCACCAGGAATTTCAACATCAATATTCTGTCGTCGAGTATCTGCTGGGCGATAACACAAGGTACAGGTAGATCTGAAAACTTTTCTTTATGTAACAGAAATAATTTATCCTGTAGTTCATCACGAACTATCTTTCTACTTGCAACTATTAAATCAGCAGGATTCCATAAATTTAGAAAATCATTCATAGAAGTCTCTGGAATTACTCCTCGCATTATTTCACATTGTACTCTGTCTGGTTGTAGCCTGATTAATCTTTTAAATTCCTTCAGCGGTTCATCAATAGCTCTATGATCATCATTTATTTCCTCATAATAATCTACATTATTCTTCAGCCATTCATGTGGAGACTGTCCAATAAAGGGTGGTGGTTCACCATGATCACCGCACATTATTATAGTAGTATTTTTCGTCAATAACCATTCAAGAAATGTTTTTAATATTTCTAACGGCACCGTGCATATCTCGTCCCATATAATATATTTAGGTATATATTTTTCACCCATTCTCTCAGGAGTCCATGTGTCTCCACACCATCTAAAGAAACTATGATAAGTACACGATTTTACTCCTCGTTCTTTTATTTCTCTGGCTAATTTATGTGTCGGAGTCAAAACAATTATATCTGAATTATTATTCATGAATAATTTAATCACACGAGTTGTTTTACCTGAACCACCGCATCCATTAAGATAAACAGTTTTATGTCTAGATATAGGATCATATACAGATGGTGCTGATGATTTTGATATTTGATTATTATTTTTGTGATATATTTCCTTAATTTCAACGTCGGCAGATTCAGAATAACTAAATATATTTTCTTGTTTTATTCTCCATGATCCCCATTCACCATTACCAAGTAGTGGTTTTAATAAATCCGTATATTTTTTATTTATATAAAACGAATCCGTTGCGACTCTGACAGCATCACGACATAGATTTATAGAAACATATATCAACATAGATGATCTTAAATGAGTAAACTGCGGTGAGTCACCATCAAGATAACTCACAATTGTACCTAGTTTGGTTCCGTCTGACAAATAAGCATTACTCCGATTTATAAATATGTTTTTTTCTGTTGTATCAGCAATTATAAAATCGAGTTCAGCATCGTCCATAATTAATCTTGTACAATGTCTTTTATGATCATAGGCTCCTCCTTGAGTAAATTTACCAATTATCTTTCTACCAAGATCTTTTGCAAGTTTTTCATCATGCTCGTCTCTGCATTTACGTATATTATTAGTAATTTTAATAATGTCATCTTCATTAAGATCAGGAAATTCTTTCCTGACATCATCAATATTAAATCTATTTGGTTCTGGTAACCAAATTTGTTTCTGTGGACTATATGATATAATGGCCTCACTCACCTGTAAAGATATTAAAATTCCAACATCAAGCATATATCGCAATAGTACTATTGGAACCCAACATCGCTCTGAAAATGTCTTCCAAACCAAGTATAAGTAATCGGATGGAGATTTTCTGCAAATTCGAATGATTCTACATGAGCAAATCCTGTTAAATCAAAATCTGGTAAATGTCCGTTTATCGCAATCCTGGTCATCTCGTGTGATGGATGTCCGAATCTCTTAAAGTATTTAGAACATTCTCCGTATCCAAGAAAACTTCCAGGATAACACGCTACCATATCGACGGATATAACGTCATTATAGTTGTATTTAGTATTCCATAATCCTCCGTGTCCATATTCTACGCAGCTTTTATGAATATCCTCAAGAAATTCCGATCGTGTTGGTTTCCATAAATTTTTCTCCTGAGCGAAATGAGCTGCTACGGATGGAACTGTAAAACAATTATTTAATAATTGTCTAATTTTGACATCGTCTGAAGTATATTTCAGCGCAAGATTTTCCATTTCTACATTAAGAGATTCTATACGGTAAATGTCACCATTAGGCCGTACAAACTGATCGTAATTATCATATTCCGAACTCTGAAATAACCAAACGGACACAGGGTCACTTTTACTGATATTTTTGATAAAATCAAATATATGACCATCATAAAATTTAACTTTTCTATCTCGTGGAAATATTGTTACTGCTGAGGTCCATGCGTGCGAATTATGATCAATAATATCTATTGGAGCTCCATTTTTGTGTATTTTGGTTTATATAAAATCTCTCCCGTCAACGTTTTTACTGTTATTGGAAATTTTAATTTCTTTTCTAGTTCAGCGACATCTTTGATAGACGCTCCGGTATCTTTAACTGATTCTGCCCATGTATTTATTTTTTACGTCGTAAATCTGTTAAACCATTACCACGTATCGCGTTTGTAAAATGTTCTGTAACTCGTTCAGCTACACAGTTTATTCTTGATTCTGACAATTTCATAGGTTTTAGATCCCCGACATCAGGTTTATTATTCAGCGGAAATATTCCATATACAACTGCAGTTGCTGGATAACTCTGTATATAATATAATTTGTCAACACCTGTTAGTATTCCGGGCTTAGATTTATTATTTAAGAGAACAATATTATTTCCTGATTGTATGTGTACTGGATCGCGCTTGTCACGAATAATCCAAATATCTTCTTTTGTATTTACAATAAATTTTATTAAAATAAAATATTTTTGATCATCAAGGTGATTAATAATTACCTTTCCTCGTTTGTCATTCATCATATTAGTAACATTTCCGACTCTGAATGTTGACCATACATGAGCAGCACCATCGTCACGAAATTCATTTTTTGCTTCACGAATACGTTCGATTATATCCTCATCCGTTAATGCCAGATCTTGCATCAAAGTACTAAATTTATATTCTGATAATCTGTCAAGATCAAATCTGGATATCTGAGGTTCAATTGCCGATAATTCCTCGATATAATTAAGACAAGTATTTAAATTAAAATTTTAGTATATATATAATGATTGAAACAAAGAACAAATGTGTTTGGCTCAGAATTGGATATATTTCTCTTTGTAATAAACCGTGCGTGAACAAATACTGCGGATATCATGCACAAAGTATCAAAAATGGAAGTACAGGACCAATACCGTGTATTCAGTGTGGTGTTGGAGTCAGAGGAAAAACTCAATTGTGTCTAAAATGTGGCGGAAAAAAATATAGAGAATTAAAACGATATTATGACAAAAAAAATAACACCGACTCTCCTATAAAGACAGAAGAAGATTATCTGGTCAGATTTCAAAATAATGATTTAGACAAATAATATTATTATATAAAATGACTCAGACAAATCAGACTTATGATGAAATGATCGACAACGATATTATAAGAGAATTAAGAAAAAAAACATTTCGTAATAAATACGAATTTGTGAAACATCCAGTATATACAAATTATGAAGCATCCCCAGATGGTGTGATCAGACACTGTAGATTGAAAAAACCAGTCGGTAATATTAATAAATTTGGTTATTTTAGATTTAATATTGGAAATAAAAATTATTTATCAAGTAGATTCATCTACGAATGTTTTCGTGGAGTAGTTGAAAATGGACTTGTAGTTGACCACATTGATGGAAATCCCAAAAATAATCGGTTATCTAACCTACAGGCTATTACACAGAGTCATAATAATACACGTGGAAATACTGGAAAATGTAAAAAGTTTGCAAGAAGATCTATTAAATCCATAAATACAGAAACAGAACAGGAAATAACTTTTCCATCAATTAATGCGGCTGGAAAATATTTTGGCATACATCCACAATCAGTACAACGTGTTGCGAATAAATTATACAAATCAGCATATTCAATAAAATACGATCAGTGGATAATATTTGAATATATCTAATTCTGTACTCTTAATAAATAAATTGTATATAATTCGATTTTATATTTTACCTTCACCGTCGCTGCTCTCAGTTTCATTTTCACTTTTGACAGAATCAAATAACATAATCTTTCTCAATTGCATTACACGATTATCCACGATCTTCTTTTTCTCGTATTCACGAGATAGTTCGGATCTAATATTTTCGATCGAACGTGCAAGAGGCGCAAATAGTTTACCTGTTTTTCATTTACCATTGCCAAGGATTCTAACATAGACTGATAAATTGATTTTACAAATTTATAATTGGATGGTAATGTGTATTTATTGTCAGTTTTTCTTTCTTTTAATATTTCATAATCGCATAATATTTTTTCAGGATCGAGATTATCAGATATATTTATTCCGTTATGCTTTAATTTTTTAATAGCAGAAATAATATTATATATATTTTCCTGGTTCATATATATAATAATTATTTCTTTAAAATAAAATAGCATCGTTCCGAATACTGTCAACATTCGTCAGCCATAGGAATCGAACCACGGTCGTCAGTATCATAGTTGCAACAACTATACCACTGAGCCATTTTCCGATTCATACATATAGACGTTTTAAAATTATTATGTAGTATTATACCCGGCAGATTTCAATTTCTGGTAAATTTCATGATTTAGTCGGGTAATTATACCTGGTGGATTTCAATTTCTGGTGAATTTCATGATTTAGTCGGGTAATTATACCCAATAAATTTTAATTTTCTGTCAGATTTCAGAAAATCTAATAGATTTTTCACAGAAAAATAATAAAATAATAATAATTTATAACAGATTTCAGATTTCAGATGGCAGATTTCAGAAAATCTAATAGATTTTTCACAGAAAAATAATAAAATAATAATAATATTAATAATTTCTGACAGTTTTCAGAAAATCTAACAGATTTCAGATTTCTACAAAATAATAATATTAATAATAATTTCTAACAGATTTCAGAAATCTAACAGGTTTCAGAAAATCTAATAGATTTTCCACAGAAAAAATAATAAAATAATAATTTCTAACAGATTTCAGATTTCTACAAAATAATAATATTAATAATAATTTCTAACAGATTTCAGAAATCTAGCAGATTTCAGAAAATCTAATAGATTTTCCACAGAAAATAATAATATTAATAATAATTTCTAACAGATTTCAGATTTCTACAAATAATAATATTAATAATAATTTCTGAAAATCTAACGGATTTTCCACAGATTTCATGATTTTGTCAGGCCTCATTTACAAATATTATAGATAAAATTAACAAAATCTACAGATAATAATAATAATAATAATAATAATAATTAATAATAATAATAATAATAATAATATTTTCTGACAGTTTTCAGAAAATCTGTTAGATTTTCCACAGATTTTGTTAATCAGTCGGACAATAATACCCGGCAGATTTCAATTTCTGGTAAATTTCAGAAAATCTGTCCAAAAACATCAAACAGAGTATATATTTACCCATCAGATTAAAAAAAATATATTATTTCAGAATCAGATTATTTTTTCCCTTATTATATTAGGAAATATTTAATCAGACGTTCTACGAGCGTATATACAAATTAATATTAAGAGATTCTTGTCTTAGATCCAAAATATTTCCTGCCTGGTCAGTGAGTTTGAAATTTATTCTTGTCAGAAATGGATTATGAACTCGCAGGTACACGGGGTTAATTGGTTCAGACACAATTAACCAACCGGGGGGGTCTTTAGGGCTAAATGAATATAGTATATACCCCTGTTCCGCAGTGCCACTGCGGTGATTAGATTTTGAAAGATCTACTTGATAACTGTCATCAATTACGTCACATACCAGATTGACTGCAATTGTTGTTGTTATATTAACAATACCGGGTGAGATATGTCGACCTCCACCGTGTGGATCATTATTATATTTAAGAATGGTTGGTGTAGGTATTAATTTTTTCCATGAATCACATATTCTTTTAAATTGTTCATCAATAAGATCATTAACTGATTTCTTTAGCTCTTCAGAGTTAAATCCAGGAATTATAAATGTTGATAGTTGTTCTCGCGTAATTCCGAAATGTTTTAGAAATATTGTTGTGAACAGAAGATTTGATCTAACACCTCGAGGTGGACTGTCTTCATTAACTATATATAAATCTTTATATCGTCTATCTGCTAATATGTTCACTAATCTTTTTTCTCTGTTAACAATAATATCATTCATGAAATCTAGGTCTGAAGCAACTTGATTCAAATGTTGTATTGCTTCAATTATTTGATTTTTTAAGTCATCGTTGTAGGAAGTGCTAATGCTGGAAAATAAATTTCTTAGATCATTAAGTATACGTCCGTGTTCAGACTTAATTGTACTAGCATATGAATTTATTTCATCAACATCAAGTACTATTATTTTACCTTTTTTACCATCAACTATTTTTGTAAAATGGGTTTCTGTTTTATCTATATAATGTACAACTCCATCACCAAAATATCGTCGCCATGGGTAAGCATTTTTTTCTGTTCGATATTCTGGAGGTTTTATAAATTTTTTAACATCTATGACAAAATCAGATCTCTGTGGTTCTGGTGGTACTTGATAAACCGGTGGATATTCAGGCCAACCTAATACTGATCTAATCGAACTTTGATAAATATCTACGGAGTAATCAGGAGAATTTACTTCAATAACCGCAGATAGTGTTGGTTCGTAGACAGTAATTGCTATTTTTGATTCTTTTCCTGTAATAGATTTAATTCTGCGTTGGAACTCATCATTAATCTGTTCTATTTGATAACTGCCCGTTGGAATAGAAACTATTTGCCAATCAGGAGTTCCATCAGGCTTATTCTTATTAGCAAATATTAATGAATTATTTGGCTGTAGTCCACCAAATGGTTTTGATCTAATATTGGGCCAACTATAATAAACTCGCAATTGTGCTAATGCTATTTCTTTTGCAGGAATTGCGGTTGGAAAATTGACACTAAACTCAGGATTGGTCGAACTTAACGATATCATCGTAGTTTTTGACGGAGTTGTATTAGTGACGATCTGCTGAAGTAATTCCCTGTCTGTCATTATTATTATTGTTGTTATTTAATTCATTAAAATCATTTGCGATCACTTAAAAGCATCATCATAAGTTTTCATCATCATCGCGAATTCAGTATCAGATATTTCACCATCACTAACACACGAAGAAATATATAAAGATAATTTAGAACATGCCTCTACCACTGTGTGTAATTTAATCATATAATCGTGCAATTTAGCATTTGTACAAGTATGTATCTTTTTGGTTATAATACCTAGAACACCAGCAATAGTTGTTGATGCTGAAACAATAATGGTTATAATAGTAGGTGCTGTCATCGTCAATGTTGATAATAATAATCCTGTTCCAGTAATAACAGCAGAAACCGAGTAAACAACTACATCGATGACAACTATACGTCTTTTGTATTTTTTTATTTTCGTGTTATAATAGTCGATAAAATTATTTAGTTTAGTCAGACGTTCACATACTTGATTGCATCTGTAACGTTGAACGTCAATGCGAGACTGAGGTTGATCCATTATTATTATATTAAGTGATTAATTGCGGTGTTTCAACCACAAATTCCATATGCCACCAATAAGGCTCTGAGGTTTTTTTTTGATCATATATTCTCAGTATAAATATTTCTTCAACATCTTTTCTTAACAATATAGATACAACTCCAGAGAGAGAATCAGTTGAATGACGCAATATATATCTGTTAATTATAGCAAATCTTTCATCACTAAATACGGACAGCCTGTAAATACCAGTGACTTCTGCGGTATATTTGATAGTGTTATTTTGTGGTGTCCATGTTGATGGTCCTGATGCTACTGTGTATACGATATTTTTAATCGAACTGTGGGGGATTATATATCGATTTATTTTTTTATTAATTTCAATAATATCACTTTCTAAACTAAATTTTTCTCTATTTAATGTATAAAGTTTTGCTTCTATATCAATTAATTTTTTATTAATATCATCAAGTTTTATATCAACATTTGATGGGTTTCCAAAAAAATCATTTTTAAGTTTGTTTATGTTTCTGTGAAAACTTAAAAACGTATTCACGTGACTAAGAAATTCATTTTTGAGTGTTGTTATTTCATTACTGATTGGAACTTCCTTATCATCGACGTATTTTTTATTAACTGCATCAAAATCTGTCTCTGGTCTTCTGAGATTAGTAATGCTGTTGTTATTCATATCGAGAAATGCGCGCATTATACCGCGGTTGGTCAATACGTACTTAGATTCTTGATCGTCGACATATTTCTTTGTTGCCGCATCTGCATCTGCGGTTGGATTTCCAATGTCAGTGATTTTATTCTGATTCATATTAATGTCTCCGGTAAATACATCGCCGGATTTCTTAATATAATTACTGAGTGATGTACCAGAATCTTGTATTTTACCCTGATCAGAGAAAGTAACTATATTATCTACGGCCGCGGTGGGAACTCGTATAAGTACATCTGGTATTTGTATATTACTAGTTTTTAATCGTCCCTGTTTATCCTGAAAAACAACTACTTCGTTTTGATCCACACTTGCGAGATTTAATAAATCATCAATTTCATTTCTGAGTTGATCAAGAGTTGCATACTTAGATAAATCAGCCTGCTGATGACCTTTACCACGAGAAGATCTTCCATAAATATCCACCATTATATTTACTAATGTCTGTTTAAATATGACGTCGTAGTATATTCATGTACAACTTTGTGGGGTGGTTTTGTTGATTTTGATATAGCATCAAGTACATTAAGTACTTCTCGACCACATATTGGTGGATCGGTTAATGTTTGTGTAGGTAATGTTGAATACCATATTGGAATACTTTGATAGCAACTAATATACTTTAAGAATTCTTTTGGTGGAGCTAGTCCATATGAATCAAAATAAATAATTCCACGTGGATCAATTGCATATCCGACCCAATGCGTGCCTGGACCAGAATTTTTATCGAGATTAATAATACCTGTTTCAATATTGTTTGGCTGTTTTGGTAATTGATCGCGCATAAAAACACCTCTAAAATTTTTTATTTTTAATTTTTTAGCAGCATCTAGTAAATCAAAATTGGACATAGGAGATATCAGTAAATTGTCCCTGGTAATCTTAGGCCTTTTCCGTACCAGTGTGGGGTCCCTGGTAATCTTAGACCCCTTCCCTTTTTTTTGATTCCCTGTCCGGTTGCTTTCTTTAATGCCATTCCAGCAGCAGTTCCAACAGCACCTAATGCAGCTGCTTTTGCAACAGCTGGGGCTGCAGCGGCAATTAATGCTGGTATAGCAGCAAGAAGTGGAAATATACCACCCGTCTTAATTATATCTTTAATGGCACCCGCAGAAAGATTAAGTTTTATACCTTTATTTGATTTTTTTGCTTCATTGAAATGCCCGAGCTGACGTTCTGTAAGAGATAATTTATTTGAGCCGCTCATCTGATCTTTCTTTAGCAATATTTTTAATCCACAATTATTTTTTGATGCTGATTGTATCCTTTTAATCTGACCAGGAGTCAGACTAACACTAACATTATTATACGACATTATAATATTCATAAATAATCTAATTACATGTTTTCTACTGGAGCATCAACAACTCTCATTCGTCCACCAGCACCTTCAAGTAACATCGATTTATCGCTGAGTATGACAGCAATTGCCCTGTAATTGGCAATAGTTCCTATTGTCACACGAGCTCGAAAATGTATATCGACTACAGATTGTCTGGTTAAATCTAAATGTTCGAGCGAAAAATAATAAATTGGGTATAAGGTTGTAAAATCCAATTGTGATATTTGTAAACCAGTATCAACATTTTGATCACGCCCCATGAACGTCATCAGACGGTGATATACACGTGCTACATGATTTTGTTCAAAATTCAGTAAAATATCTTCGGATGGTTCTTGATGTCCATTTATTCTTAAGGAAACTTCGGAAACACCAAGATTATCAAATATCATAATACTACGTGTTTGATCATCCACCCGTGCAGCATCTTGAAATGCAATAAATATATGTCGTGGTGCAGAAACACCTTGTTGTGATGCTATTTGCCACGTAAATAAACCATTAATATTACTCTGAACAACATCTGTGGTCATTGTTAACCACGATAATGCTGATTTACCACCTTGATTCATAAAAGAGAGTAGACGATCTTCTTCAGTTATTGATGGGGTCATCACCGGCATCCACAATGAAAGTTTTGTCAGAATTACTTTGCCAGGATCACCAGCGAGTCTCCATAATGCATCGTTGTCGGTTGCTTTTCGTACAAGTACAACTGTATGCTTAGCTCCGAAAATGACTTTTCTGACATTTCTACAAAATCCAAATATATGTGATAGTGGAATCACACATGAAAATGCTCTTCTTCCACCACGCAACATTGCTCGACGTGATCTAAATCCTAAATTGAAATCTGGATCTACATTAATAATCATACTTTGTACATCCGCATTGGCGTTTCTAGCAAAATTTCTTGGTTGTCCTATTTCATATTGTCGATACTCTGGAGAATCAGTTGTATCCTTTGCAAACATCATTGATGGACCAGCTGATCTTGAATAATCGTCGCTGTATCTAGCAAGACCAAGTATTGTTGTTGCAACATCAACATCTTTCTGAATTGATTCAATATTTTTACCATCAATCATGTACGTAGCACTATCAAATAACGCCATAATACCATTATTAACAAAACCGACATTAACATCGTCTCCATATGCTGCTGGTGCTGCAGGATTAGCAATATTTAAAATTTCACCTTCTACTTCAATAAATGCTTCAGCGGGTAAGAAATATCTACTTGTATCCTGAACCTGTAGTTCAATTCGTCCACGCTGATCTGGAATTCGTGCGTCGTAAGAATAAAATTGATAATCACGCACAGACTCATCTTTAAGTACTGGTGCGTCCATGTCAAATGCGGGATCAGATATACGTTTGAACATCTTTATTATAATTATTATCGTCTAAAACGAAGACTACTTCGGGAAGTGAGACCACTTCGGGAAGTGAAACCACTTCCTGCTATCAGACTAGCGGTTATATTTTTTTCTTTTTCTGACATTGGTACATCAGCCAACTCTGCTAGTTTTTGATTAGCAACTTGATTTATTATTTTACTGACATTTGCAGGCATTACTTCTGTACTAGGTAATTTTACTGGTTGAGGTCGGACCGCAGGTCTGCGTATTAATCGTGTTAATCTATCTTTAATCGCTGAAAATGCTTTACCAGCAACATTACCAACAGCACCAATACCTTTTTCACGAACAACATCAATAGCTTTCATTCCCAGTTGCTTTGCAATCGGTATTGCTTTTGGGGCTATCCTTCTAAATAGACCCTGAACAACATCACCTAGTCCATTTCCGTAGGTTGTTTTGTATACAGGTAATCGTGAATTTATCACCCTGACCATAGTTGGTCCACGTTGAGTACTATGTACGATCATTTTATTATAGTAATTGTATTTAATTACATACTCAGTCGCTGTAGTAGTCATCGGCAATTTCATTAATAAGAGACTGATAAACATCAACGTCCATGATACCACCGGTAAATAATCGTCTGCAAATATCAGCTGCTTCATTAATGATTTCTGGGGAATTATTACCAGCTCGTTTTCCTCCGATGAGAATTTCTAATCGATCGACATCAGCAAGGATATTATTGGGACAAGTAATAAGACCACTTCCTAAACCACTTCCAATTACACCGGGAGCGTCTTGAAATTCTTCTTCTTCCTCTTCACTTGGTTTCGATGATGTTGTTTTCTTTGGTGTAGGAGATAGAACTGGTATTTGTGATTTTGGTGATCCTGGATAATCACGATATAATTGCTCAGATGGTTTTGGTGCTGTTTGTTTTGAAGGTTTTTTACTTTGTTTTTTCTCCTTTTCTAATTTGATTAATTTATTAATTTTACTAACATAATCCTGATATAGTGGATCATTCTCGTTAATTCGTTCAACATCCATAAATATGCGATATAAATATGTTTGCCATTGTTTACTGTTTTTAATATCTTTAGCGTATTCAGGTTTCATTAATTTATCTCTTCGACTAAAACCACCCAAAGCAAACTCAGCTAGTTGATCTAGGTTAAATTTTTTAAGGTAATTAATAATTTTTTCATCAAATTTATTTATCAGTTCAGCAGTACTTATTACATGACTCTTTTGTTCGGGGGTTGGTGCTTCAGCACCTCCAGGTTGATCTTCATCCTCGGGTATTTCCGGGACTGGCATCGCAGCAGCTATTTCGGCTGGAAGTTCTCTAAGAATCTTTTTTGTCTGTTTTGTTCTTTTTGCTATTTTTCCAGTTTCTTCAGAGGTTTTCTCTAACACAGATTGAATACCTTTAGTGGTCTCAGTCATAGGTTTAAATAATTGTTTTGTATCCTCCTCAAATACAACATGAGATTCTTGTCGTTCTTGTAATTGTTGCTTGACAGTATCACGAACAGGTAAATATTTTCTAATTGCTTCTAGTCGTTCTCTTGCTAATCTAGCTGAATGAGGTTCTCCGATGACAACCATATTAATAATATTTATAATAATTATTTAATTATAGCAGCAGGGAGGGGAATGACCACATATGTGTGTAAGATAACAGCAGACAAGAGGGGAAGAAGATATGTGCGGTATGGCAGTCGAACAGACCACTTGCCTCAATTATCACTAAAATTTGGCTTAATTATAAGAGTGGTCTGTTCACCCTCCCTGCTGCTGTCTGAGAAAGCTGCTGATTTACCACCAGCACGAAAAAAAAAACAAATTCGCCAGTTCGTTATGGACAGATGGAAAATGTTACATACAGATCTACACGCAGCCGGCTTTGTGCTCGATCCTGAGTATTCTCATTTTTCCCAACATCAAAACGAAGAAGTCATCGCAGGCTTTCACGCGATGATAGAAAGAATATACCGTGACGATGTTCAGTCGCAGGTGAAAGCCGTGCAACAGCACGCCGTGTATCGTGCAGGACAAGGATTATTTGCTCGACCGATGGCGGTTGCAGCTGCTAAAGAAATGCCAGCATACAGGTGGTGGATGTCATTTGGAGCTCACGTTCCGGAGCTGCAGCAAGTTGCGGTTAGGGTCTTAGCACAGGTGACGTCCGCCTCCGCCTGCGAGAGAAACTGGTCAACATTTGAGTTTATTCATACGAAAACGCGAAATTGAATGCAGTGCAAGAGAGTGAGAGATGTAGTGTTTGTGCATGCAAATCTTCGCCTAAAGGCAAAAATGGACAATATCAATTATATGGAGGAAACCATAGAGTGGTCAGATCAGTCAGATGGTGATAACGACGTTGAGTGAAATTGATTTTTGTGTTGCATAAAAAATACTTGAACGTTTTTTCAAACTTTTTTTTTTTTTTTCGCTTTTTATTTTTTGAGGGAAAAACGCGTTTTTTTACTTTTTTATTTTAATTTTAACGTTTTTAACATCTATGCTCGACGGTGACTGAGTTACTGCGCGTTCAGCGTTCGAGAAGTTAACCATGCTGCGTCATGCTTAAATCGTAAGAGTATACTATATTTATTTAATCAATATAAATCAAAATAGATGCTCAAAAATGTAAAAGAAGTAACTTCTCTGTTTTAAAAGACGACTGTTAATAGCCACAATTGGTACAGAACTACATTTTTAGCGGACACATAGTGCAGGGATGTAAAGAGTTTCCTCACTTCAGCAATACACAGTTTCCAGCAGTCAATTTTAACTCCGTTGGAAATGCAAGAATATGCATTTGTATTTGATATAAATAAAATCAAATGCCATTAAAACTGCTTCCCACTTTTTGTTGGCATGCCCATTATACCTTACTGAAACAGTGAACTTTTTCAAAGACTTACTAGGATAAACACGATAGCACAACAGTTTATGCTGTCAGGATAGGAAACACAACTGAACAAAATAAATCATTTCTACTTGAAGCACAAATATCATGACAAATAAAAGTCGATTCGCGCATTGACCTTAAGTTTTCTACATCTTCTGCAGCAAACTAACCCACCTCATTTCTCATTATTTAATTATTGACTTTTACTTTTGTGTAATGCACTGCCATGAGTAGTATAGGTAGTTGAGGTTCCTCTCTCAGGAAACCCCCTACCCCTCCAAAACGTTATACGTTAACATTTTGTCAGCAGCCTTTTTTTTAGCTCAAAATGATGACTTTCATATTTCTGACAAAATTTGTTTTGGGGTAGGGGGTTTTCTGAGATAGGAACAACTCAACTACCTATACTACTATTACAGTCTCTTATACTTATCAGCAAAATAATGTTATTATTTTTATAGTTTTAGACAAAATTTCATATTAAACAAATGAAATATTATATAATATGGGATATCCGTCAACATCAACCCGACATGTTGGATTTGATCTGACAAACAGATTTTGTAAGAGATTTAATTCGATTAGAGCAGCCTCAGGTTATACTGGTATAGAAAATAAAATAATAAGCGATTGTATTAAAAAAGTTGGATATCATATATCGCCAAAATATGGATCAGTTTGGTTATTCGCGGCTGAAAATGATGTGAGATTGTGAGGTTGGGCAGATGATGTGATGACATTTATTGATAATATGGTTGATATTTTATTTGATAACGATATTTCTAAACTAAAAAACAAAAAATAAACAGCAGGATGACATTCGGTCTACCATTCCATGAGTTCTGTCAAATAAACCTAATGAGGTTCCAAGAGTCTCTTTCAGACATACCCCCAAGGCTAATTTCTAAATATATGAGACGAAACTTTAGAAACTCAGAGGGCAGTCTATTTTATATGTAAGCCTTTTTTTGTGGCTAACTGGACTCTTCATTTTTTGTTAAGACATTACCCCCCAGAGAATTCCTAAATATCCGAAACCGAAACTTTAGAAACTCAGAGGGCTGTCTATTTAAAGGTCTTTGTTGTGACCAGGAACCTAATGAGGTTTATTTTTAGTCTAGCTATGTTTTTTTTGGAATGGCCCTTTGTGGGGTACCCCTTTAGCGAAGTCACAAGGTCACGACCTCACATCATCCCGCTGTTTATTTTTAGACGGCACAGACGGCACAAACACATAACATAAACTTACCCTAACTTATCCTAGCGGGGGCCTTATCTACGTCGAACAAATTTCGTACACTCTCCCACCATGGCAACACCTGGGAGTGCAAAAATCGCACCCACCACGTGTTTACATGGTGGGAGAGTGTATTTTGTTTGTTCGATGTCGAGGTAATGCTCCGGACCCCCACCCCTCCCTAAAATTTCGAGGGGCAAATCCAGAGCCCTACCCAACGATTTCGTCCGTGAAGGGAACCGAACTCAGGGCGGCAGTATCAGAATCCAGCATTCTTAACACTGAGCTATGAAATTCAGTTATATATATATATATATGTTAAAAAAGTTATTATATAGTTACCTAATACTACACAGGCTATTACAATATACAGAATTAAAAAAAAATCATAATTATTATTAAACTATAGTGTGGATTTCTGAATAAAATAACATTTATTGTAAAATATTTCAATTTCCAAATACATTGGAGAGGTTTATAAAATCAGCATTTCTGTCAGTTTTATAGTCTATGTTTCATCAGCCGTTGCTAGGAGATAGTGAGAAAAATCAATAAATTTTATTATGCATATGCTGCACATGCTATCTAAAAATAACTTGCTGTGTGAAGTTAAATCTCATGGGCTTTATAGTCATAATTACAGTTTTTTTTAGTTTTATGCCTGTCTGTTTGTATGTTAGAATATTTATAGTCACAATTACAATTTTTTTTTAGTTTTATGTCTGTTTGTTTGTCTGTGCAAGTTCTCTTCTGGAGTTAAATGCTTTTTAATAAAAACCCAACGTTAGTCTTATGTAAGCTCACATAACATAGCAGACAACTGCTTGTTACTAAGCTATGCTTAACGGAGTTGTCTCGCATGATCAACTAATACCTATGCTTAACGGAGTTGTCTCGCTTGATCAACTAATACCTATGCTTGATCAAAATGCAGTGAATAAAGCAAAAATTTGAGACAAAAAGACTAAAACTCACTGATTATAAGTTTTATAGCCAAAAAAATAAACCAGATTTTTACAATGTAAAATCTAAATTACATATGATATGTTAGATAACTTACACTAAGCTGGAACAGTATTATCTTTCTTTTTAAAAAGGTTATACTTCTTGACCAACGGATAGCATTTCCACACTTGCTATCAAGTAATATGTACTGTCATGATTATATAACGAGAATTTAACTCTACCAGATACTTTACGACGACACTCAAATAATTCTTTCATCGCTATCTTACTGAGAAGATGCTTACTACCTTTTGCAAAAACCTTTGACCTGTCCAAGTCTATACTAATTTTTGTGTACTGCTGCTGGCTGATTGGATTATGTAAATTATTATATTTCAATGCAAGCTCGTCTCGTAAACGTTCGAGATAGCTAAAGTATTTGCTGTCATCTGATCTAATAAGGGATAGTTTGATTCTGTCAAGTTTACTAAAACAAATACCTGAAATTTCATCATTAAATTCAAATGATAATTGTTGGCTATTGACCATTATTTTTTTTATTTTGCTATTAACTCCATCTGCTAATGTTAATTTTTTAAACATTATTTCTAATGTTTAGACAAAATTAATTGTATCATGTCCAATCGCTAGAGTCTTAATTCCATCGCTGCAATATCTTTTATCATCAAAATTACTTAGTCCACGTTTTATAATTGTATCTGTTTCAAGTTTATGACGATTTGTTCTTATGACATTAGTTTTGATAAAACTGACGCTATTGTTTAGCGCTGCTTTAAAATCGTCAAAATTATCATCTTTTTCACATATCCTCGAGGAATACCTTTAGCTTTCTTTGTAAGTTTATTATCATCTAATATAACAGCATACGTTTTGCTTCTTAATCCAACAAACTCTCTCACCGGCACAAACATAAACTCATCTTTCATTTTCCCAATAACTTTCTTATTTGAGTTATCTTGAAATCCACTACACGCTGGATAATCTGATAAATCGAACAGACTTTTATTGTTGTAAATATCTTCATATACATCTTCACATTTTATATTATAAACTAGCGAGTCCGTATCAGTAAATAGCAACTCCGAATCTAGCCACTGCTTTTTGGTAAAATTGTAGTGAAAATTATACATCAGCCACTTTGATATATCAAGTACAGCTGCACCAACATAAATCGGTTTATTTAACTTTAAATTTGTCTTTCGTCGTTGTATTGCAACAAGATTTTGATTAAATATTTTCATACTAACAAAACCATCATCGTTAACTAATTTATTTCTGCGACTAATATCATTGACAATTTCTATAGAAACCCTCCTCCGAATATTTTCCATCGTCTTACCGAACACCGAGTTATTCATTAACTTGAAAAAGTTTTTCTCAAAGTCGGTCTTAGCCACAGCACGACGTTTTGTATTTAGATCAATATAATTTGCCATCCACTTCGACTGATTAAACTTTAGCACGCGGTGGACCTTTCTCTGAATTAGTCCAGCATCTACTGCTTGCTTTAAATTTTTGTAATGCATAACATAATTTCTTTTATCTAACAAATTTGGAACTAGCTTATTAACAATCGAATTTTTTTATGTCGTCGTTGATCGTTGTTCAGGCGATAATAAACTATAATTAATTATCATTGACTCTGCGCAAAACGGGTAGTCGTTATGTAGATCATGTAGCGAACTAGGATAATCTAGGTCAACTTCAACAAAATATGAGATATCTGAAAAATCTATATTAATATTTCTAGGTAAATCTTTTTCAGTTTCTTTAAGAAATTGATCTGGAGTTATCCAATGAAATCCACCGTGTGGCATTGGCTCTGACATGGCCCAGCCATACAAATTCACACAATCTAGATAAATAAGGTAACTCGACGGGAGATTTTTATCGTAATTTTTCAGATATTTGTTATTAGCGGCTGCATATTTCTTTGTTATAACGCTAATTCCGCCTCTGATACCTTTTTCAATAAAGTTAAACATATCAACATCTGTCAAGAGATCTAATTCTATTTTGCTTGTTTTTATTAGAGCGTCCCAAGACAACCCTGGAGCGGAATAATACCAGCAGGGATCTAATCCATAATTTGCATGACTAACCTGACGAAAACTTTCGAAAACATCTGCTAGCAATAATACATCTGTTTTCAAATATAGATCGTGATAATCACCAAATGTTCTACAACCAAATTTATTCCAGATATCTTGTGCATATTTATATTCGTCATCTGTGATATTTTCGTTTTTGAGTTGCGAGTAAAATTTATCTTTGTCAGGCAGAGAAGTTTCATTAAATCTGCTCCAGTCATCGAGGTACTCGTACGGAAAGATACCTTTTTTTGTCAGATCGATATAATTTTCACCGAAGCAACTTTTTAGGTTAGCGAAATTACTGCCGGCGCTTGTAGCGCTGTTGACAAGCTCATCTAATGATGCTGCCATAAATTGCAGGCTGTCAATAAAGCGTAATTTGCCGAGGGTCACTGACATATACATTTCAAAATTATTTGGAATACATTTTATTACGTTATTTAGTTTTAGTTTAGCTTTAATATTTTCATCACCAAAAGCTTCTACGATGATATGACTGTCATAGCCACGAAAGTTATGTAAAACTACGGGAATAAAATCTGGAGCATGAAATTTTAAATTGCAACTGTTATGAGCTGCCCCACGATATTGGCCGGTCAAATGACAATGATCTCGCACCTTGGAATCGTCCAGTAACTTTTCACAAATATGACAATCAACTGCTTTATCGAAATCGAGTTGTTGTTTAGACGTTATTCTCATTGGAGCTGTTTTAAATAATCTGTTAGAAATTCTATTAAATTTTTTAGTAACCACACGGCTGGATTTTCACCTCTATATAACTTTATCGGAGATGAAAATTTATCGCTGGCGCAACAAACTACTTTATAAGCTACTCCACAAGGAATATGCTGTTGTATTTTTCTAGTACTGGATTTATTCGGATTATTTTCAGCTCCAGGCACGGGAACGAGTAGACACTCAAAATCAGCGTAAATAACAAAAGGAATATTTAGTTTATGATTATAATTTTTAAATTTCAATATTTTTTCTTTTTCGCTAGGCATAGTTATTCTTTGAATATTAATGCAGTATTTGAGATGTTCCTGCAGTCTTCCGTCGCTAGAAAAACCGTGCAAACATCTATAGCAGAAATATTTTTTATTTTTATTTTTACTGTACAGTCTGCCAACTAATCCATTAAAGTTTTTTATCCAACAGTAATGTCCCTGATAAAATAATAAATTTATTGTCAACTGTGTAGCATTTTCTGAGATATATCTAGGGTAAACATTTTCTTTCTCATCTAATCCAAAAACATTTACTGAGATATTGTTTTGTTTTTCAAACTTTGGTGTATGATTTTCTGCCACTGGAAAAGTTATTTTTGAAAAATTTAGTTCGTCCTCGTGTGGAAAATACTTGTTAACGCGATCAGCATTTTGTTCTTTTGGAAACATCGCAGAAAGAATAGACCAATGAAAACATTTGTCATCATTGTTTCTCACATTTATACAGCATTTTTTGTTTTTAATTTTTTGAGGGAGATCGACGTAGCTAGCGCCGCTTCCGCGAAGTACGTTATATTTTGCTGTGTGAAATAAAACTTCTTTTATCATTTCGAATTTCCAACCTGATCCTGACAAAGTAAATTCTTCTAATTTTTTGTTTATTTCTTGGTGTATTTCATTGGCGACCACGGCAATGTTTGTTCCAGTTAATATTTTTCTCGATTTTGCTGTTAAATATGGTTCCGAAATTTCGCTGTCAAAACATTTTGTTTCAAGAAGTACATCCTCGACTGCATGTAACTTTGATAAAATCATATGATATTGGACTATAAGTTTGATACTTTTATGAGCCGCAAGTTCTTCTGATATGACAGGTTGTAAAAGATGAAATAAATTTGTAGAGCTAAAATTTGCTAAGACATTTTGGTCATCAAGTTTATAACTATTATCATAACCTGAAAAGACTGAAGCAATTTTTTCTGATTTGATAATGCTCTTTTTAGCAATATCTCGCAATTTTAACATTATATATATAGTAATATTTTATATTTAATTGAATTTTTCTAATTAGAGATATGAAAAACCTTATAGTATAATGACAGAAATTTTGAGATATCTGCCACTGACAGCGGAAGAGCAAGAAACTTATCATGTACACCCAAGGTACAACCTATATGTTGCAAATGCACTTGGTTCTGTTATCAACATAGCATCTAAAAAAGCTATTGGCATACCAACGCTGCTGGCATGTTAATTTCAGTAAAAGGTGATGATACAGAAAGAATTAAAATGTTTAGAAAAGATTTTATTTATACTTTGTTTTGCGGCGATATTCCAGAGGGACAACGAGTATATAGAGCAAATGGCACAGTTGCTGATGATAATATTGAAAATTTAGGATTACAAAATGAATTTCAACCCCATCCAGTGTTTGATCTATATGAGGCAAATGATAAGGGAATTATTCGATATACAAGAACAAAAAAAGTTATTGGAAATTTAGATAGAGATGGATATTTACAAGTGATTGGGCGTGGAGCAAAAACTAACCAAATTAATTATAAGTCGCATAGGTTTGTGTTTGAAACTTTTAATGGCGGTATTCTAAATAATTTAGTTATCGACCATATAAATAAAATTAAGACCGATAATCGTTTAGAAAATTTAGATCTGGTTACACAACAAGAAAATAGTAGAAGAGGAGATGCTGGTGGTAATAAGTTTAAAAATCCAGCCAGACAAATAATTTCAATAAATCTCGAAACTGGAGAAGAAATGAAATTTAAATCAATAACAGCTGCTGGAAAATATAAAATTCATCCACAAGCAGTAAAATTTGTAGCGGATAATATAACAAAATCAGCAACGTCAATAATGACATTTAACAGATTTAGTTTTAGATATGATAATTAATAATATTTTCCAGATCATTCCGAGAAAGACAATTATGACTAAATTCCATGACATCGTCGCGATTAAATCGTAATGTCATCATTTTATTTGTATCAAGTTTCATTTTGTCCGCTGCTGTTAATAAAAATTTATCGAAATCACCTAATGTTATCATAACGTCAATAAAATAAAAATTATGTCCCAATAAACAAGCTCGAATTGCCTCAGATAATTCTTTGCGATTTAGTATATTAACTCGCTGATGATATTTTATTTCTTCGAACATCTTATTATTTATTAATTAAATAAAAGATTATTATAATAATGAGCTTGATTGAGAGACTGGCTGAGCTATATTCAGGAGATTTTGTTTCAGTTTCTAACGTTACATCAGAAAATATTATTAGTGATAGATTTGCTGATTATACTGAAAAAGATATTTTGTATTAACTATGACGATGAAGAAGATGATGTTGTTGTTAGCAAAAAAAAATTTAAGCAGACCAACAACTGGACGATATGATGTTAAGTACCATATTGCTAAAAAAATAATAAAATTCAATTTTACTATCGCAGAGCATCAAATATTTTGGCAGCTTATAAAACCCTTTTTAAACGTAAAAATAGCTGGACAACAAAGAAATATAAAATACGATTTTATTTTTGTTAAAATATTTAATTTAATGCCAGTTGATGATGCGAGAAAATCACATTTAATTTCTTTATGCAAACCAGTAAAATGTAAGTCAGTACTAATAAAATATGAGGAAATTTATAATAATATTATTCAGTCGATGAAATTGCAGTTGATGATATCGGAGTCGATGATATCGACTTAGTTGGTACCCAACTATTAAATTTATCGCTATATCCACGCCATTTGACTAAACTTTTATTGCCGCGCTTTTTAATAACTTTTTCAATAACAAATACATCTTGTTCTGTTTTCTGAAGTTCTTGCTCGTAAAAACTGCCAGTTATAGGCTCACCTAATAAATCTTTCAGCGAGTATGTAACTGGTATTGTTAAAAGTACTTTATCAACAACAAATACTTCTTCGCTCCAGTTATGAGTATAACCTTTTTCAAATGTTTTTTTCGTCAGCGAAATTCTAACTTTATCGTCAACTTTAAATTTGTGTCTGCGGTACATGTTTTCGTTTGCTAGTATTGGATTTGCAATCGCGTCGTTTGGCGACATTTTCCTTTTGCCTAGCGAAGGGGATCTGTGTTTCGTATTATTATACTTGGTAACAGTTTTCTGTAAATGGTCAAGATATTTATTCGTGTTTTTAGCTGTTAAATATTTATGGATTTTTTCGTTTAGTGTGCGATTAAATTGCTCGACAATGACTCTTTTTCCCTCGTTCCCTGTAACATATTTTTTAATGTTATTTTGTTCCAAAAACTGCTCGAATTTTTTATTAAAAAACTCCGCTCCATGATCAGTCCAGATTCTGTTTGGTTTTCTTTCTTATTGTTAACAATAATTTGTTTTAGCGCATCAGTCATCGAGGTCCCTGTTTTATCTGAAACTGGTATACTAAACGCGTATTTGCTAAAAACATCTACAACATTAAAAAGATATCTTTTTGGAGCGCCATCAGCGCCAACATTAAATGGAGCTAGATTTGACATATCAACTAAATCTATCGCCCAGATGTCATCAACGGCATTTGCGACAACTTTACGTCGCGGAAACTTTTTTTTTTAGGTCTGTGTAGCTCTACGGCAAGATCATCATATAATTCTTTTCCGAGTAAGTCTCTACCGAGACCAAGTTTATATTTTGCTCCAATAAAACCCTGGACCAGCCTTCGGTCAATACGTTCTCGTATATTTGCAGGTTTCATTTCACGAAGTTCGTCTAACATTACTTTATCGCAGCTGTGTTTATTTTGATCGCTGCCAGGAAGCTCAATATCTCTATAGCAGATATCATGACGCATTGCTATTGCGTCAACTTGATTGTAAGGCTCTTGTCCTGGCAGCGGATTATCGTTTTCGTCAAGTTGTTCATCAAGAGGATTCCATGGACCTGTATATTTATGGTCTGGCAATGTCCAACCGCCTTTTGGTCTCGGCAATTTGCCAATTAATTTATGTATATCTATACCTGTTCCAATTATTTCTCTGTTTTTGCATTTCTTGCAATATGTAACAATTTTATTTTGCTCAAGACATAAATCTCTATCGCAATCGCAGCTGTATGTCATTATTTATTTAGTCGTCTACTAAAATAATATCCCTTACAACGTCAGGAGGGTAACC